>JALXFT010003608.1:0-37500 GCA_023376895.1 Aspiorhynchus laticeps
ACGCCAAATAAAAACAAAAACTCGTGGTATTGATACGCAAAAATGGACTTTGGCATAGGCTACATATGATAGGAACGTTTTTGGCGTGCATATAATACGAAGTTTGTTGTAGTGCATATAATACGCATCTACACTGTAAAAAAAAAATGTTGAGCAAAATTAAAGTGCACCTATTATGACTTTTCGAATATTACTTTCATGCTGTGTGTCGTGTAGCAGTACGTGAACATAAACTATCTGCAAAGTTGTGAAGCCGACAGTGAACGATAAATAAAGTTATTGTCTATTAAACAAAAGAGTCGGCTCGCAATCGCCTAAACGAGTCGTTAGGGATTCGAATCTTATTCTGTTACGGCTGTACGTCACCAAGTAACACATTTGCATAATGTCCGCCCATGGGCTGTCATTCACGCTGTAGACCAATCACAAAGGACTGCGCCATCTGACCAATCACAGCAGTGAGGGCTCATGGAGAGGAGGGGCTTAGAGACTGACCAATCACAGCAGCGAGGGCTCACGGAGAGGAGGGGCTTAGAGACTGACCAATCACAGCAGAGGGGCTTAGAGACTGACCAATCACAGCAGCGAGGGCTCACGGAGAGGAGGGGCTTAGAGACTGACCAATCACAGCAGCGAGGGCTCACGGAGAGGAGGGGCTTAGAAACTGACCAATCACAGCAGCGACGGCTCACGGAGAGGAGGGGCTTAGAGACTGACCAATCACAGCAGCGAGGGCTCACGGAGAGGAGGGGCTTAGAGACTGACCAATCACAGCAGCGAGGGCTCACGGAGAGGAGGGGCTTAGAGACTGACCAATTACAGCAGCGAGGGCTCACGGAGAGGAGGGGCTTAGAGACTGACCAATCACAGCAGCGAGGGCTCACGGAGAGGAGGGGCTTAGAGAATGGCCAATCACAGCAGCGAGGGCTCACGGAGAGGAGGGGCTTAGAGACTGACCAATCACAGCAGCGAGGGCTCACGGAGAGGAGGGGCTTAGAGAGACTGATTCTTGGCAGTCTTTTATAAATCAAGTGTTTTTTGACCTTGGATGCATGTAAACCTGTTTTAGGACACTCATAAAACAATATTAGCAACCTTAAAAATGGCATAATATTGGCACTTTAAAAGTTTAAGCCAACCAGCTTCAGCAGATTTATGAGTTTTCTCAACTTATTTTTGTAGGAGATTTTTGAGTTCTCTTAACTTCTGATTTTTTTACAGCACTGTATTTTATTTACATTAAAGGCAAAATAACTGAAATAATAAGAGCACAAGTATAGCTCTGGATCTAAATATCATGTAGTGATTGCAATGTCTTCTGGTCCATATCCCTTCCTTAGGAAGCTGTGCTAGACACTGATTAATGTAACATAAAAATACTATACATATTTATATATTTTGCTATTGTATTGTGACACGTTCATAAACTTTTCTATGCTCCTCTGATTATATAGGTAAATATACAATATCATAGCACAACAACAGTGATCAGCAATAATGATAAGTCTAATACTCACAATAAATATAATAAGGTCATATAGATCATAACACAGTCTCGGAGGTAAGAAGTGGATTATCCTATAAATGTTTGTCTTTTCATCCTGAAATGGAGGTAAATGTTGGATCAGGGGAAGGCCACTTTAACCACTAACGTTGAAATACGTCACGGATTATTATTAAGTTAACATGTTTTATAATACTGCTGATAGGGTATTAAAACGAATGCAGTGCATAAATTGAAAAATAATCACCAGAAATCATTCGTTCTCCAGACTTTTATGCATGTTTTGATTCAAAAGCACCAAATTCACAGTAATATCCCACATTAAATGTATATTAAACAGCACGTGTTCTAGACTACCACATAAATAACACATTTCTAGACAATCTGTATTTTAACCTGTTAACTGTCGGTTCCACTTTTTGAGTACAGGCCTGAAAATGCCATATCCAACTTAAATTATTATAAATTTTGAATGCTTTGGAGCAGAGACTTAAGGTTTGTCTCTTTTTAAAGAAGACACTTGGCAGATTATTGTAGAGGTGAAAAAAGTTATAAAAATTATATTACAAAAAAGTTATGGAAGATTAAGTTTATGAAAATATAGAATGTAAAAATGTAAATATTTATATTTTATGTAAAATATATATTTTACATAACCTGTTTTACTATAAAACTGCTAGAAAATCAAAACAAAAAATCTGAAGAAGTTGTGTTCCAAATTTGAGGTTGATATCTCAAAAAATGAGCTTTCAGTGAGATTTTGTTTGGGTGCAGTACCATGCTTTTCCACTAGATGACCATCAAACCCCATTAGTGACCATATAAGGGCGTCTCCACTAGATGACCATCAAACCCCATTAGTGACCATATAAGAGCGTCTCCACTAGATGACCATCAAACCCCATTAGTGACCATATAAGGGCGTCTCCACTAGATGACCATCAAACCCCATTAGTGACCATATAAGAGCGTCTCCATTAGATGACCATCAAACCCCAGCGTCTCCACTAGATGACCATCAAACCCCATTAGTGACCATATAAGGGCGTCTCCACTAGATGACCATCAAACCCCATTAGTGACCATATAAGAGCGTCTCCACTAGATGACCATCAAACCCCATTAGTGACCATATAAGAGCGCCTCCACTAGATGACCATCAAACCCCAGCGTCTCCACTAGATGACCATCAAACCCCATTAGTGACCATATAAGAGCGTCTCCGCTAGATGACCATCAAACCCCATTAGTGACCATATAAGAGCGTCTCCATTAGATGACCATCAAACCCCAGCGTCTCCACTAGATGACCATCAAACCCCATTAGTGACCATATAAGAGCGTCTCCATTAGATGACCATCAAACCCCAGCGTCTCCACTAGATGACCATCAAACCCCATTAGTGACCATATAAGGGCGTCTCCACTAGATGACCATCAAACCCCATTAGTGACCATATAAGAGCGTCTCCACTAGATGACCATCAAACCCCATTAGTGACCATATAAGAGCGTCTCCACTAGATGACCATCAAACCCCATTAGTGACCATATAAGAGTGTCTCCATTAGATGACCATCAAACCCCAGCGTCTCCACTAGATGACCATCAAACCCCATTAGTGACCATATAAGGGCGTCTCCACTAGATGACCATCAAACCCCATTAGTGACCATATAAGAGCGTCTCCACTAGATGACCATCAAACCCCATTAGTGACCATATAAGAGCGTCTCCACTAGATGACCATCAAACCCCATTAGTGACCATATAAGAGCGCCTCCACTAGATGACCATCAAACCCCAGCGTCTCCACTAGATGACCATCAAACCCCATTAGTGACCATATAAGGGCGTCTCCACTAGATGACCATCAAACCCCATTAGTGACCATATAAGAGCGTCTCCGCTAGATGACCATCAAACCCCATTAGTGACCATATAAGGGCGTCTCCACTAGATGACCATCAAACCCCATTAGTGACCATATAAGGGCGTCTCCACTAGATGACCATCAAACCCCATTAGTGACCATATAAGAGCGTCTCCACTAGATGACCATCAAACCCCATTAGTGACCATATAAGAGCGCCTCCACTAGATGACCATCAAACCCCATTAGTGACCATATAAGGGCGTCTCCACTAGATGACCATCAAACCCCATTAGTGACCATATAAGAGCGCCTCCACTAGATGACCATCAGACCCCATTAGTGACCATATAAGAGCGTCTCCACTAGATGACCATCAAACCCCATTAGTGACCATATAAGAGCGTCTCCACTTGATGACCATCAAACCCCATTAGTGACCATATAAGGGCGTCTCCACTAGATGACCATCAAACCCCATTAGTGACCATATAAGAGCGTCTCCACTAGATGACCATCAAACCCCATTAGTGACCATATAAGAGCGTCTCCACTAGATGACCATCAGACCCCATTAGTGACCATATAAGGGCGTCTCCACTAGATGACCATCAAACACCATTAGTGACCATATAAGAGCGCCTCCACTAGATGACCATCAGACCCCATTAGTGACCATATAAGAGCGTCTCCACTAGATGACCATCAAACCCCATTAGTGACCATATAAGAGCGTCTCCACTAGATGACCATCAAACCCCATTAGTGACCATATAAGAGCGTCTCCACTAGATGACCATCAAACCCCATTAGTGACCATATAAGAGCGCCTCCACTAGATGACCATCAAACCCCATTAGTGACCATATAAGAGCGTCTCCACTAGATGACCATCAAACCCCATTAGTGACCATATAAGAGCGCCTCCACTAGATGACCATCAAACCCCATTAGTGACCATATAAGAGCGTCTCCACTAGATGACCATCAAACCCCATTAGTGACCATATAAGAGCATCTCCACTAGATGACCATCAAACCCCATTAGTGACCATATAAGAGCGTCTCCACTAGATGACCATCAAACCCCATTAGTGACCATATAAGAGCGCCTCCACTAGATGACCATCAAACCCCATTAGTGACCATATAAGAGCGTCTCCACTAGATGACCATCAAACCCCATTAGTGACCATATAAGGGCGTCTCCATTTCCATATATGGTTTGAGTGATCTGAAACATGTTTTTCCATACTTTTCTCAACATTTATGAAGTAGACATCACATTCAGAAGTATTAAGGGTAGTATGGCAGTATTTGATTTAAATTCAACCTCAAAAATACACATAAAAGACATGCAATAAGAACCCTGGACATACGTTATAGTTCATGCTGCATCAAAAAATGAGAACCTATTGTTTTTGCTTTATATTCAAAACACTTTTAGACCTTTTTTTCTCAAAAAAATAGAATGGATTTTATCTTTTGAACACTTGACATGAACATGAATGCAGATTTTTACAGATTTTTCATGATTTTATATAAGTATCACTATTTCAAAGTAAATCGCTCTCTGACTCTGATAAGTACTCTTCTTACAAATTAATAAATTACAGTTGCTCTGTAAAATATTTCAAAAATCAGTCACCAAATATGAAAACTAGAGTCTTTAAGCTTTCAAACGAGATATAGTTTGTCAAGATTGCTTTAGGTTCAGACTAAGATATTACTGTTTAAAACATGTAATGGAAAGTGGGCCCGTGACAGTTAACAGGTTAATAAGCGCTATATAATGGAGAATTGACTTGACAATTAGGCTAATTAAACCACAAGTAACACTTGAATTATACATTTTAAAGACTTAAAGTGGGTCTGATTTCTTGTAAAAATGCAGCCTAGCTAATATTGTATTTACAACTTTGAATTATGAATTATGATATTTCTACAATATCAAACGAGCCAAGCGTGTTTCGTTCAGTTGTACAGTGTTTATTCTCATGTACACATGTTTTCCATATTACAAACATTTCGATTTGTACAAAATATAAACTATGCAAGAGAGAAACAATATTACACAGTGTCCATCTCATGCCTTGAACCACTAACAGTTTGATTGATATCTAAAGTGTGCTGAAATCCACCTGAAACTGGTGTAAAGCACCACTGAATGAGCCCGTTTAGTTTAGAACGGCTCGGAACGGTCGTTCAGCTTTAGAGCATCTTACAGGCTCAGCAATGCACAAATTAAACATGGGGATGTGTGTTTGGATGTGGGAACGCTTTGAAATGTCATCATCCATGCGTTCGCGCTTCTACTTCAGGGCTAAAGCGTTCTGGTGAAACGTCCAGCCCTTGTGGACATGTGTGCGGGAGTCTACAGAAGCAGAGAACGGGGAACGACGCGTGAACGCTCAACACCAGCGCTGCAGGAGGCCGGTTGCCATGGCGACGGGGACGAGCACGTTGAGCGCGCTGCTCTGCGTCAGGACGCCGGTTCCCGCCGGAGCGGCGGCGGTGGTGGCGTTCACCGGGCCTCCGTTCGCGTTGGTCGCCAGGGTGCCGTTCGCGTTCACCGTCTGGTTCCCCGCCAGCGCGGTGGAGTTACTCGGGGAGATCGTGCTCTGGGGTAAAACCTGAGGAGAGAGAGAGAAGCGAGATTATCAGCGAGTCTATGCAAATGAGTGAAAGAGGATACAAAGTTGCTGATTGTTATGCAAAAAGTAACATTAACATCCTCGTATCTCTCAGATGGATACTTTGTTATTAATCGGCTACATTTGCAATACATCATCTCAATCAGATGTTAAACTACAGGACATTTGCATGGAAACAGATTCAAATATAGGAATATAATAATCTCAGCTAACATTCATTTTTCTAGAATGTATTTTAATTAAATGTTCTTTTACTTGTAACATCTTGTCCAGGGAGCCTTTGGCTAATTACATTTATTAATGTACAATGTCCCTGTCAACTAAATAAATACATTAAAAATTAAAAAATAACCAGTTATTTTACACCATATTATTTTGAATTCGTTTTTACAGTTTTAATTTTAATTTTAGTTATTTATTTTGTTTTTATTCGTTTTTTACATTGTCTATAGGTGTATATTTTTATTAATTTTAGTTTTAGTTTGGCTACTTCAATTTTTTTTTTACGTAAATTTAAGTTTTTTAAATATTTTATGTAACGTTTACTGTATTTTATCAGTTTAAAAAATTACAAAAATTAGTTTTAATTAACTTTAATAACCCCGCCCACAACTTTGGCTATTATACATTTATTTTTTATTATTATTTTGAATTCGTTTTTATAGTTTATTTTAATTTTAGTTAGTTTTAGTAATTTATTCAGTTTTTATTCGTTTTTTACATTGTCTATAGGTGTCTATTTTTATTAATTTTTATTTCAGTTTTAGTTACTTCAAGTTTTGTTTTGTTTTTCAAACGAAAATTTATGGGTTTTTTTATATTTAATTTCATTTTATGTAACATTTACTGTATTTTAAAGTAACAGTTAAAAGAAAATAAGTTTTTTTTATGGATTTAGTTTTAATTAACTATAATAACCCCGCCCAGAACTGTTTTATAACTGCTATTATAGTTTTGCAATAATTCATTTAGCAAAATCGTCTTAGAAATAATCACAAACAGATTAAAGATTTAATCTTAATCAACTCTTCAAAATTAAGCATGCATGGTAATGCGTAATTTCCATGGAAACGGATCAGGCATTTCTGCATCCAGGTGCATATAAATGCATATGTATATATATATGTATATGTATATGTATGTATGTATGTATGTATGTATATATATATATATATATATATATATATATATATATATATATATATATATATATATGCATTTACATGCATATATAAAAAAATTAAAAAGCATTTATATACATATATTAAAAAATGTATTTATATGTATATATTTAAAAAATGCATTTACATGCATATATATAAAAAAAGCATTTATATGCATATATATTAAAAAAAGGATTTATATGCATATATTAAAAAAATGCATTTATATACATATATATTAAAAAAAAAATGCATTTATATGCATATATATTAAAAAAAGAATTTATATGCATATATTAAAAAAATGCATTTATATGCATATATATATAAAAAAAAGGATTTATATACATATATAAAAAATGCATTTATATGCATATAAAAAATAAAAAAACATTTATATGCATATATAAAAAATAATTATTAAAAAAATACATTTATATGCATATAAAAATAAAAAATAAAAAAGCATTTATATGCATATATATATATATATATATATATATATATATATATATATATTAAAAAAACATTTATATGCATATATAAAAAAAAAACATTTATATGCATATATAAAAAAATAATTAAAATAATGCATTTATATGCATATATTAAAAAAAAGCATTTATATGCATATATAAAAAAATAATTAAAAAAATGCATTTATATGCATATATAAAAAATATATATATAAAAAGCATTTATATGCATAAATAAAAAAGATTAAAAATGCATTTATATGCACCTGAATATATTTATTTATTGGATGTTTTCTGAAGGTTGAGCATGCTCGCACGGGCTCTCACGGTCCGAGAGCTTCTCCGGTGTGTCGGTTCTCGGGCGCGCGCTGGATCGGGTTTCTCACAGAAACTCAAGCCTCGGGACAGACACTGATACACTAATGATTCACTCTCAGAACCACAAGCACGTTAACAAAACGCGTCTTTCTCCAAAAGAAAAGCGACGAGTCTGAGACGCGGTGAGGAGTTTGTGTCATTGAGGTTTTATTCAAGTAGTTTGTGCAAAATAATGCCAAAAATAGACTAAAACTCGCTGAGATTTAAAATGCATTGATTATAGCCTATTGATCATCATTTTACATTAAAACAATAATAGGCTACTGTTCAGTTATATAAAATGCAACGATTTTTTTTTAAATTTGGCACAACTCTGCATACTAAGTTCATCCAAATACACGTTAAATTAATTTTAAAGCGCGTATTTGTTTAGTTGTAGTTTGGACTCAACATCTACAGCCGGTTTTAACAGAGATTGAGTCTAAAACATACATTCAAGATGAAATATGCGCGTAATAATCAACATATGAAGTCATACCTGAGTGATTAAGCAGAAAGCGCAGAAAACGACTCCGGCGGGGGTCAGCTGAGCCATGCTGGTGATGAAGAGGAGGATGAGGATGATGATGAAGGCACGCAGGTGGGCTCGTCTAAAGAGAGACGCCTGCTGCTGCTGGAGCTCTTATACCGGGACTGAAGAGCTTTTACGTCACGTACGTAACCCCCCCCCCCCTCTCTGATGTTCTTTGTAGAGATATCTAATGTGTTATCATCAGTTAAATATCCGCCGGCGATAGTTAGAGTAATAACCAAATATACTGACTCATATTAACACTGTAGGAGAATAAAAAACGTAATAATTAATATTAAGCTCGTTTGTGCGTCAGCTTTGCTCTGCGCGCCCTCTAGCGGCCGCGCGCGGAAGCGTCACTGCATTTCTCTTTCTGAACCACATCTAGTGCAATTTAAATAATAAATAACTCAAAGCAAGAGCTATATGTTTTTTGGAGGTAATACTAACGTTTGAGGAGCATTTCAGCCGATTGTTGATGTCTAGAAGGTAATACTACGGGTTTTTGGAGATGTACCATGGTAATACCACAGTATTATTTGAAGGAAATACCATGGTACAGTGTTGGGGGAAATGTAATCAGATTACTTTTTTAAGTAACTAAGTGAAGTATGCTTTACTTTTTAATTTACAGTAAAATATTTGAGTTACTTTTTCAAAAATATTTTTTTAAAGATTTTTAATGTTTATTAAAGAATTATCTTCTGCTCAGCAAGCCTGCATTAATTTGATCCAAAGTACAGCAAAAATAGTAAAACATTTTTTTTTATATTTTTACTATTTAAAATAACTGTTTTCTATTTAAAATTAATTTATTCCTGTGATTTCAAAGCTGTATTTTTAGCATCATTAGTCCTACTGCAGTCACATGATCTTCAGAAATCATAATAATATGCTGATTTGCTGTTAAAAAACATTAATTATTTTTATTATTATTATGTTGAAAACAGCTGAGTAGATTTTTTCAGTTTTTTTGATGAATAGATAGTTCAGAAAAACAGCTTTTATCTGAAATAGAAATCTTTTGTAACATTATACAAGTCTTTATCATCACTTTTGATCAATTTAAAGCATCCTTGCTAAATAAAAGTATTAATTTCTATAATTGATTAGAAATAATTATACTGACTCCAAGCTTCTATAGTGTGTATAATATTACAAAAGCTTTTTATTTCAGATAAATGCTGATTTTTGGATCTTTAAATCAATGAATACTGAAAAAAATGTACTTAGCTGTTTTAAATATTGATACAATAATAATAAATGTTTCTTGAGCAGCATATTATTATGATTTCTTAAGATCAAGTGACACTGAAGACTTTGTAAAAGAGCATAATAGGACGTCTTTAATGAAGAGCCGGTTAGATGCTCATAAAAAAGATGAGTTTTCAGTTGTTTCTTGAAGATTGTCGTTCCGTTGAAAGAGCGATGTGACGTATGCCTTCTCATTGAAAACTTATTTAACGGTAAAACACTGTAAATATGCTACAGTAAAAACCTGTTAAGTGGTTAACGGTAAGTTCTGTGAAAAACTGTATTGGGCATTACATGTAATTTTACGGTAGTATGCCGGTTTTTAGAAGTGGGGGGAAAATTATAATTTACTGTAAATAACCGTAAACTGACATTCCCAGAATTCCCCGCGTTATATTTCAAATTTGATGTTTTTTTGTTGAAACAACTGTTTTTTCTTCATTTTTTCTTATCAGTTGTGTACATTAGGGTTGTATGTTACATCTAATGTTGTTAAATTAATGTTTATTGCATATGATGGTGTTTAGTGCTTGTGTGAATAATGCTGTGCTTCTTCTATATATGTTAATATTTAAAAGCTGCTTTGGTTCATCATGTGACTTTCTCATCACCTCCTGCTTTTGGTGGTTATTAGTGTATTACAAAGCTACAAAACAGATTTCAGTACTTCAATAGGTTGGTATAAGCGTTTGAGCTTGTATAAGTTAAATACGTAAAACGGTAAAATACGGTAAAAAAAAAAAATCGTAATTTTAACGATTTTTTTTTACAGTGTACCGTTGGATCATATGCTTGAAATGAGAGATAGAGCTGTGTGTCATCAGCAAAGCAAAGGTAGGAGAAACCATGTGTATGAATGATGGGTGCCAGTGATGTAGTGTATATAGAGAAGAGAAGGGGTCCGAGAACTGAGCCCTGAGGAACCCCAGTGACCAGATTATGCGATTTGGATACCTCCCGTCCCCAAGACACCCTGAAGGACCCACCTGTGAGGTAAGACTCAACCCAGTGTTTGCTCTGAGTTTCTAGGTGAGTAACATAATGCATTACTTTCCATAAAAAGTAACTAAGTAATGCAATTAGTAACTTTTTTTAGGGAGTAGCTCATTATTGTAATGCATTACTTTTAAAAGTAACTTTTCCCAGCACTGTGCATGAACGGTAATCATTCAAGATAAAGTAGCATACATACAGTCATAAATGAAGCTTTATCTCCCTCTAGTGGTTTAAATGAAGCACTGCATCTTTTGACGGCGCTCCAAAAGTTGATCTTATTATGTTTAACAGGAGCACACTTGCAAACCGCAGTGCACTTGTGTTTGATGCAGTATGTGTTTGCTGTGTTTCAGAGCATCAGCGAGTGCTGATTGTCCGTGGGCTCTTCACAGCTGCTGGAGCTCAGAGAGAGAGAGAGAGACACAGAGAGAGAGACACAGAGAGAGAGAGAGAGAGAGAGAGAGAGAAAATGTTAAACAAAAAAACACAATTTCAATATTTATAAGGTAAAAAACAAGATTGTATCTAGCAGCAAGATACATTGATGCCTGTCACAAAAAGAGGGAGGAGTCAACAAATCAGTGATGTGCCCACACACACACACACACACGTGCGCACACACACACATACACGTACGCAAGCACACACACACACACACAAACACGCACGCACGCACGCACACACACACACACACAAACACACAGACACACCACACTAAATTTTAAATTGTTCATATAATTCTAGAATGCATAGAATTGATTTGTTCTATTTTGTTTAATTATATATACATGCATGTATTTATTTTTTTAAAAACTTTTTTTTTTAATTATTATTATTTTTTAATACATATTTGTTCTATATTTAATGTAAACACTATGCTTTGGCAATACATTGTAACAATTGTCATGCCAATAAAGCACATATTGAATTTAATTGAATTGAGAGAGAGGGAGAGATTGAGAGAGGGAGAGAGAGGGAGAGGGAGAGATTGAGAGAGGGAGAGGGAGAGATTGAGAGAGGGAGAGGGAGAGATTGAGAGAGGGAGAGAGAGTGAGAGAGAGAGAGAGAGAGAGACAGAGTGAGTGAGAGAGAGAGATATATAGTGTGTGTGAGAGAGAGAGCGAGAGAGAGAGTGGGAGAGATAGATATATAGTGTGTGAGAGAGAGAGACACACAGATAGAGAGAGAGAGAGAGACAGATAGAGAGAGAGAGTGAGTGAGAGAGAGAGATATATAGTGTGTGTGAGAGAGAGAGAGAGAGAGAGACATAGTGAGAGAGACACACAGATAGTGAGAGAGACACACAGATAGAGAGAGAGAGAGACACAGAGAGAGAGAGAGAGTTGTGTCTTTGCCAGCAGGGATCAGATGACACCCGCAGGGTAAGAAACCTGACCCGGGGCCCTGATCCGGCTCTCTCTGTTACACGAGCGCTCTTATTCTTCCAAACACTGAGCAGAGAGTCCGTGTGCGTTTGAGAGAGAGAATCAAACTGTGTGTGTACTGATTGAGAAAGAGATTTTACTCACTGCTCACATTATACTAACAAAAACAAGCACGGGATCACCATGTTTCTGGACAAATAGTGCAATCATGTTACATAGGCCTACATGAATCATAGTAATGCGCTGTATAAGTCACTTTACATTAAAGTTATCAGCAAACAAACCGTTTTTACATGTTTTTAATGGTAATATTGCTGCACAGCGACCTCATTCACCTCATTATTCAATGCGGAAGCAAGCCGTTTTCTGTCAATGTGCAATACTTCCGGTTCTGTAGGGAAATAAAGACGTGCGCTAAACTGTAAAAGTGTAAAAACTGTAAAACCTTTTGCACTATAAGCCAGTGTGTTCATAATTAAGATAATAGGTAGGTAGGTTAACTTTATTGTCTTTAAAAAGGCAAGTCTTTATGTAGACAGCAGTAACCATGCAGCAGCCACACAACACACAATATTAACAACAAACAAATACATTGAAATATTATGGTAAGACACAGCAATATCAAGCAGATAAACGAGCGGTTTTGTACTGATAAAAATAGACACATGGCTAAAAAATAAGGTGCATAACACACAACTAAAAAAATATTAATAATGCAAACGAAATGTTAATGAAGTTCCATGGTGTTACTTTCAAATTAAATACAACGATACATAATAAAGTACCATGATTTTATCCAATAGTACTTTTTTTAGAAATATTTCCACTAAAGCTGTTTTTTTTATTTTTTTTATTTTTAATAAATAAACAAAGAAGTAAATAAATGCATAGCGCCAGAGCAATACTTAAAAAAAAAACTTTATAGGCTACTGAAGGTGTTTTGATTTTATAACAAATAAATAAAAAAATATATATATATATATACTTCAGATATATTAATATTCTTGAATGTCGCGACGAGTCACGTCACGCAATTGGCTGCAAATAATATATATATATATTTTATTATATAACAAATAAATAATAAAATATATATATATATATTATTTGCAGCCAATTGCGTGACGTGACTCATTCAATAATATTAATATATCTGAAGTCTTCATCTTATGTGAGGGTGCGTCATTTAATAGCATTTCTAAAAAGCGCTGTTCATTTATAATAAACAATATTTTTATTTAAGTAAAAGCAGTTAAGTCGCGCATTTTCGGTCACGTGACAACACCATTTTAACTCTTTCCCAGTGATGCCAACATAGCAGTTTAGCAGCTTTTTAAACTACCCTAGCAACGTTTTCATACAAAAGCACCTAGCAACAAGTTTAGCTTTTTTGATTTATCTGGCAACGTTTGATAAGTGACACAAACGAGAAAAAGACACATTTTCCATCTAAATTACACAAAAAGATGAAACTAAAGATTCCTCGCAGTACACACATCACCTGAAATGAGTTAGCTGCTATTGTTCACTTTAATAATAATTTTTAATTAATGATACACCTTGTTAGTAGCTTGTACCTGCGACTGTTAAAGGGATAGTTCACTTTGAAATTAAAATGTGGTATCTATCAGCTTACCCCAAGGGCATCCAAGATGTAAGTGTCTTTTTTTCTTCAGTAGATCCAAGTTTGATGTTTTTAGGTCAAACCGTTCTAGTCTGTCAGTCATATAATGGCAGGTATAGGTCACTGTCTCTATAAGAGGGAAAAAGAACATGCACAGAGAAATCCAAATTAAACAATTCCCCATCGTAACTACACATTGATGGCCTAAGACACGAAACGAGCGGTTTGTGTGAGAAAACGAACAGTATTTATATAGTTTTTTACCTCTTGTACACAACCATGTCCAAGTGATCTGAGTGCACACACACATCCGGTGTGTGACGTGTGTGTGCGCGCGCTCTGGCTCACGCTGCATTCACACGGGGCGTCGGCGTCAACGCTTGACGGAGGGCGTGTCTGAAGCGTGGTGCTGACGCGCCGTCATAGTTACAACAACCAATCACATACTTCTCTGGTGTTGCATGAACGGGATTGGGTATTTGCATGAGGCGATCTGATTGGCTGACGCCTCCGTTGGCGCTTGAAAAGTTGCGTCAGCACCACGCTTCAGACACGCCCTCCGTCAAGCGTTGACGCCGACGCCCCGTGTGAATGCAGCGTGAGCCAGAGCGCGCGCACACACACGTCACACACCGGATGCGTGCGCACTCAGATCACTTGGGCATGGTTGTGTACAAGAGGTAAAAAACGATATAAATACTGTTCGTTTTCTCACAGAAACCGCTCGTTTCGTGTCTTAGGCCATCAATGTGTAGTTACGATGGGGAATTGTTTAATTTGGATTTCTCTGTGCATGTTCTTTTGCCCTCTTATAGAGACAGTGACCTATACCTGCCATTATATGACTGACAGACTAGAACGGTTTGACCTAAAAACATCAAAATTGGATCTACTGAAGAAAAAAGACACCTACATCTTGGATGCCCTTGGGGTAAGCTGATAGATACCACATTTTAATTTCAAAGTGACCTATCCCTTTAATAAGTTAGTACACTGTAATAAAAATATCTAGAAAAATGGAAAAGCTAGTAATTTTCCAGCACATTATTCATTATCAGTTATAACCGAAAACACAAAATACAATGCGTAATTTAAAATGCAATATTATTTGAAAAATCAATACGGAAAATTCCTTCATATTAACATACGTTATAGTAGATTATGCCCTATTGTCACAGACCTGTGTAGCATACTAATTATTAATATACTGCTTAAAACTATAATTGTTCAGAATGTGTAGTTTTAGTTTACTAGCTAATAAAAAAAATAATCGTTCAAAAATGTGTAAGTGTTCAATAACTCAATATTGTATTTAAAAACACAGCTATTTATATTTTAATATAATATTAGGCATTTATATTATTTTACGAACAAATCTAAATGAATTAAAATTAGCGCCGTCAAAACGATTAATCGCGTGCAAAATAAAAGTTTTTTTTACGTAATATATGTGTTACGAATAAGCACAGATAAGCAACAATCAGCGGGTCCAAATGCAGTTTAAGATCCTTTAATGATAATCCACAGAGCTATACGTCCAAAATACATGACAGAACCAAGAAAGGGTCACAGGACATACAGGAAGTAACACTTATCATCAACAACTCACACAGACAATAGCAAACCAGGGCTTAATATACACAAACACAGGACCAAACAGGAAATGGAACACAGCTGAACCAGGTAGACACTAATGAAAACACAGCATGATGGGAAATGGAGTCCATGACCAGAACAGACAGGAACACAAACCACAGGAACACCCTCTAATGCCTCACAGTGGTGCAGGCAACTGGGCGTGACATAGCCCCCCTCTAAGGGCGGATTCCAGATGCCCTACACTGTCAAAGTCCAGGAGGGCGGTGGTACAGAGGCGGACACAGGGGGAGGGAAGGAGGGCCAGGACCGTGGAGAGGCACGGGAGGCAGAGGCAGGACAGAGGGTGAAGGCCACAGATGAGTCCGCTGAGCAGAGGGTCGAGACCAGATCAAAGCCAGAGGTGGAGCTGATTGAACTGAAGGCGGTGGCCAAGGTGGAGTCAGTGGAACAGAGGGTAGAGACCAGAGTAAAGCCAGAGGTGGAGCTGATTGGACTGAAGGAGGTGGCCACGGTGGAGTCAGCAGAACAGAGGGTAAAGACCAGAGTAAAGCCAGAGGTGGAGCTGATTGGACTGAAGGCGGTGGCCACGGTGAAGTCAGCGAAGCAGAGGGCAGAGACCAGATTGAGGCCAAAGGTGGAGCTAATAGAGCTGTTTGACAAGAAGGTGGCGCAGATGAGACAGATGGCGGTCTGGGCGGAGCTGGTGGAGCACATGGTGGCTTAGGTGGATCCAGTTGGATAGGCGGCCAGAGTGGAACTGGGTCTGGATTGGGTTCAGCAACCGGACTTGGTTCGGAAACAGAGTCTTGGACTGAACTTGGCTCAGGACCAGAAATTTGGTCTGGACTTAGTTCCGGAACGGATTCTTGGACTGGACTTGGCTTAGGACCAAAGACTTGAACTGGACTTGGCTCCGGAACGGATTCTTGAACTGGACTTGGCTCAGGAACAGAAACTTGAACTGGACTTGGCTCCGGAACGGATTCTTGAACTGGAATTGGTTCTGGAATGGATTCTCGGACTGGACTTGGCTCAGGATCAGAAACTTGAACTGAACTTGACTCCGAAGTGAGAGTACAGTGTACTGCCCAGACACACAACATTGCCACTGCCATGACTGGAAGCACTGCAGACAGAGGAACCACCTCTATAATCTCCACTGTTGAAGGCCTTGGGATGCCAGCTGCTCTCACTGAGCTCAATGGTGGGTCCACCAAACTGGAAGCTAGCCTCAAACGCCCAGAGAAAGCCTTATTGTCTCCAAATACAACACTACTGATGACAGGGAACTCTGGTTTGACATCCATGATGACTGGAAACTCTAGAGTGTCGCCCATGGCGGCTGAAGACTTTGGTGTGGCTTTCATAAAAGCTGGAGGCTCTGGAGTGGCGAACCAGACAGGTGAAGTGGCAACTCTGGCTGATGAGGTGGCAGGTGAAGCAGCTCTGGCAGGTGGTGGCTCCAGCTGTGGCCTGGCAGCTATCTTTGGTGCTGACTCTGGCTGTGACGTGGTGGCCATCTTTGGAGCTGACTCTGACTGGAGCATGGCCACCATCTTGGAAATTGGCTCTGGCTGTGGCATGGGAGTGGTGACAAACACTGGACTTGCAATCGTCAGTGTGTGGCATGGTGGCAATCCTGGTCGGCTGGACTCCGTGGCCACTGGAGCCCACGGCCTACTGCCCCCTGGCAAAAAATGTTTAGGGGAGACTTCCTCCTCCACTTCCCCGACAGTGAACTCAGATCCACAAAACAATAAAACAAAGTCAATATATTGCGCCAGGGACCAACCTGGATCCTCATCAGGCAAGTGGAGGCTGATATCCAGGTCAAGCCCACTCCAAAAACAGTCCCTCAGCAACGCATCATCGCCAGGCACAAGGTGGCAATACAAAAGAAACTCCTCCACGTAAGCCTCAATGTTACGTCCC
The DNA here is from genome assembly GCA_023376895.1 of Aspiorhynchus laticeps. Classification (NCBI taxonomy): domain Eukaryota; kingdom Metazoa; phylum Chordata; class Actinopteri; order Cypriniformes; family Cyprinidae; genus Aspiorhynchus; species Aspiorhynchus laticeps. The sequence goes on from JALXFT010003608.1 coordinate 17,350, forward strand.
CTTTGATAAATGGAACAAAGTTTCTTTAAAGGGTCACAACGAGTTCCTTGATGTGGGCGCATGATGAAAACTGCTGGATCCCTTGTTGTGGTGAGTTGTTCTGTTACGAATAAGCACAGATAAGCAACAATCAGCGGGTCCAAATGCAGTTTAAGATCCTTTAATGATAATCCACAGAGCTATACGTCCAAAATACATGACAGAACCAAGAAAGGGTCACAGGACATACAGGAAGTAACACTTATCATCAACAACTCACACAGACAATAGCAAACCAGGGCTTAATATACACAAACACAGGACCAAACAGGAAATGGAACACAGCTGAACCAGGTAGACACTAATGAAAACACAGCATGATGGGAAATGGAGTCCATGACCAGAACAGACAGGAACACAAACCACAGGAACGCCCTCTAATGCCTCACAGTGGTGCAGGCAACTGGGCGTGACAATATGAGTGTGTATTTATTATGTATTTATAAACGCACGCACACACAGTATGTATTTTGTATATATAAATGTATTTAATACATATACAATTTTTCTTAAATATATACATGCATGTGTTTGTATTTATATATACATAATAAATACACACTCATATATTATGTAAACACAAACTTTTATTTTGGATGCGATTAATCGTTTTGACGGCGCTAATTAAAATTTGCTGAGATTTGACGTAGCGCGACACAATTTAGACGCACTGACGTCATCGCGCGGTGACGTCACAATGTCCGTTAGCAACAAATCGAGACACCGCGGGTCTTTCCAACGGTTTTTCTGACGCGGTACCGCGACGGTTTGCAAGTACTCCAGAGTGCACCCTGGACGATGGGGCGGGGCGACACATTTGGGCGGGGCGACACGTGTCGCTCCGCCCACCCCCAATTCCATTGGTTTATGATACAGCAGAGCTTATTGGTGTAGACGTTTGCGCATGAGCATTCTTTTATATACGTTTTTATGAATGATCTACGCTGTTTGGCGGTACTACAGAAATATTAAGTGCTAACAACAGCGATTTTAGTTAGAATCAATTAGCAAATGTGTTTTTTTTTAAAACTTATGATGAATTAGTTAGATTAAGTCCGTATCAAACGCTTGGTGACGCATCTCCGAGTACTTCAGTACTTCGGGCAGAACAGAGCTGTGTAATATGAGCGGATCATGAATTCCCAGCAGGCACAAAACAGGCACACAACGTTGGTATTTGGTTAAATTTTGGTTGCGACGTCGGGTGACCAAAATCCAATATAAATCCAACATCTAATATCAATGTTAAATTGATGTCCAATACCGACGTCAGCTGACGTTGAGATTTGGTTGTTTTTAGGTTGTGTAACCAAAATCCAACGTTAAACCAACGTCAAATTGACGTCAAATATTGACGTCAACCCGATTTTCATTTTCAACCAAAATCCAACGTCTGTCTGACGTCATGTCCAACGTCAACCTGACGTTACATAGACGTCTGGTGCCTGCTGGGTTAAATCTGGGGAACAAATTCTTAATTCGTGGCCATGATATAGTCCTACCTATGCTATAAATAGCCTCACCTATGAGAAATATTAATTATGTTTCTGTGTGATGAACTTAAATAGTGGTCCTCAACAGGAGGGTTGCACGTTAAATGAAGTCAGATATTATTGCACTTTTCACAGAAGCAGATATACTTAAACATTGAGCAGTTTTAACTGGGCGATGTTGATAAAAATGATCCACTGTTTGAGATTTAGCTGTTTTTATAAATGTATATTTATATGTAGCCATATTCTTAATAAGCAAAAACTTACGATGATAATTCACTGTAGTTCAGTAAGACAAACCCGCAAATGGTTTTATTTTAAAGAACAACTGCGGTGACAAATAAGACAATAATACCAAATAGTCCATCAGCGTGAACTGGAGGTTTTATGTGTGGATAATGGGAATAAAAACATTGCCGAAACAATTATTATTATTTTTTTTTTTTGCATATAGGCCTATTTTAAATGTTTTTTGTTTACTAAAACAGCTGTTATTAAATCTGACCTACAGCAAATATTATTATTAATGTGCTTTAGTGCGTATTTAAGCAATAAATGTTAATTTTCTCTGCAACATTTTTATTTATACTTTTATAGGCTATATAGACTATGCACAAATTCAATTACTGGTTTTGTGGCTCAGTCCTTTAAAAAGAACCAGGAATCACTGTACTATATTGATTTTAGATTTTTAGTAGGCCTAGTTATTATAGTCTTTAATAAATAAAAAAACATATTAATCACAGAGAAGGGCTCTTTTACTCATTAAAAGTGCTCATGTACCTATTACTATTCGATAGTTATGCAGGTCTATATGGCTACAATGATCAAGTGTTAATAACTGAATCTAAATTCATCTCATACACAGATTAACACGCACATAATGAGGATGTGGATACAGAAATGTGATTTTTAATATCTGATGTCATGGGCACTCATTTACTATAGGAACCTTTAAAATTGTAAGAGAATCAATATAGGCTCAAATATTTTATTAAGATATAAACAAGGAAACACTGCTTGCACATTTTATTAACCTACAAGTCTGTGACGCATTGAGCAACATAACATCTCTTTAAACAACAACAAAAACGGTTGTGCTTTAAAACATAAAATCAGCCGCTTATGTTTGTCCATCTCTAAAATGCATCTAAATTATCATAATTTGCGTATAAAATCCCAATTTATTGTTGATCCGCAGCCTGCCGGTCCTCAAGGAAATATGAATGAAGAGCTATTCAGCCTGAAGAACCCACAATAACTTCATCTGACTAAAATTACCATGGTTACTAAACAGATAATAATTAAGATAGGCCTATGATTCTAGAGTTAGCACATAATATTTCTGTAATATGGCCAAATCAATTACAAAATTGTACACAAAGGAATGCATGCTCCGGTCTACACCAATGTAGATTTGGCCGTGTTATCAATTACCAATAGAATTGGGGGTGGGCGGAGCGACACGTGTCGCCCCGCCCAAATGTGTCGCCTCCGCCCCATCGTCCAGGGTGCACTCAATAAGACCTACTGCACGTGTTTGAGGGAAACTCAATGCGACCGATTGAGGGTGAAGCCTGTGGGAGGAGCAGGAGGAGGTGTTGGGTTCCACGCTCCACACTGTGTCTCCTCTCTCTCTCTCATCTGTGTTCCCGCGCCGTGTCAGATTCTCCGCGCCGCGCCGCGAGTCACGGTTTGAGATGGAAACTCTGAGCGACCGGATGGACAAACGCAGCAGAAAACCCGCTCATCCCGTGAAGAGAGGCGCGAGAGACGAGCTGAAGGTAAGTTGCTGTGTTTCAGCACTTGGGCTCTGCTTGTGTTAGAAACCAGCACGGACTGTAGCTGACTCAGTGAAGCGGGTTGGTTTAGAAAGCTCTTGCTGCTGGTTCCCGCTGCTCGACGTCAAGAGGTTAAGCCGCTAGTTAGCGCCGCTAGATCAGCGGCTCGTGATATGATGTGAAGCGACCTGGATAAATGCTTTACTAATCATTATAAAATCCGCTACATCCCGTGAAGAGTGTCGCGAGATTACGAGCTGAAGGTCAAGAGGCTGTGTAAAAATCAGCAAAATATGGGCTCTGCTTGTGTAAATAGAAACCATCACGGACTGTAGTGACTCTGTGAAGCTGGTTGGTATTAGAAAGCCTTGCTGCATAGAATATACCTGCTTGACTAAAGATATTTTTATCATGAGCAGCTTATGATATGATGCCGATAAATGCTTTATGTATCCTAATCTATAAGTTTGTTAAAAATATTTAACTGTTTGAACACTGTCGATAAAAAGATTAACTAATTTATTATAAAAATCTATAAACTAAAGCATCAATTACAAAAAATAAAAAATCATTAAATATTAAAAATAAGCAAAATAAAAAACATTTATTATAAAAATGTTTTTTTGCAAAATATTAAATATAAAACATCAAAACTTATATTGGAAAGGTATGAAATATTACAAATGTCATAAATAAAATATATTTCTTGTTAAAGATATTTTTATCATGAGCAGCTTATGATATGATGCCATTAATGCTTTATGTATCCTAATCTATAAGTTTGTTAAAAATATGTTAACTATTTGAATATGTCGTAAAATATTTTTATAAGATGTCAAATAAAATATTTGATATTATAATTATTGTTAATATTTATGTAAAACATTAAAAATCTATATTTAACTGAGAAAAGCTGTTTACACTGTATTTGTTTAAGATAAAATATCTAATATAAAATAAAGGATTTAATATTAAAATACAAGCATAATATAGAAATTTTTAAACAAGTTAAATATCTAATATAAACATATTAAATGGTTTTTTTACGAATATTCATATTAAATACTTTCTTTTTCATGTTTTTAAATGACATTATTATTATTATTTTTAAGGTATGTTTATATTACTATAAAATATTTACATATGTTTATATTAATAATAATATATTTAATATTAATAGATTTTCATGTTTTATCAATGAGCAGCTTATGATTATGATATTAATATGCTTTATGTATCCTAAAAAATCTATATATGTTTGTATTAATATAATAATTTAACTATTTGATACATGTCGTAATCATGTTTTATAAGATGACAATATTATTATTATTTTTAATATGTTTATATTATAAAATATTACATATGTTTATATTTATGTAAATACATTTAATATAATATATATTTCATGTTTTTAAATGACATGTATTATTACTGTATTTTTAATATGTTTATATTATAAAAATATCTACATGTTTATATTAATATAATAGGATTTAATATTAATACATATAAACCATGTTTTTAATATAGACATTATTATTTTATTTTTAATATGTTTAATATCTAATATAAACATATTACATATGGTTTATATTAATCATAATAATTTAATATTAAATACTTTTTCTTTTTCATGTTTTTAAATGACATTATTATTATTATTATTTTTAATATGTTTATATTAAAAAATATTACATATGTTTATATTAATATAATAATTTAATATTAATACATTTTCATGTTTTTAAATGACAATATTATTATTATTTTTAATATGTTTATATTAAAAAATATTACATATGTTTATATTAATATAATAATTTAATATTAATACATTTTCATGTTTTTAAATGACAATATTATTATTATTTTTAATATGTTTATATTAAAAAAATATTACATATGTTTATATTAATATAATAATTTAATATTAATATATTTTCATGTTTTTAAATGACAATTATTATTATTATTTTTAATATGTTTATATTAAAAAATATTACATATGTTTATATTAATATAATAATTTAATATTAATACATTTTCATGTTTTTAAATGACGATATTATTATTATTTGTAATTTGTTTATATAAAAATATTAAAATGTTTATATAATAATATTTAATGTTCATATTAAATGTTTTTATCAAAGCAATTTGATCATAAATATGAAAATAAAATATATTTAATATAAAATATTTTGAAAAATAATAATATAAACTATTAAAAATAACTTATTTAATAAATAAAAAAATATTTATAACATTTTAAAAATACAAAAAAATTAAAATATATTTAATATTACAATATTTTACAAAAATATTTAATGTACAACATTTAAAGATATTTTATAAAAATATGAAAATAATATTTTTAATATTAAGAATATAATAAAAATGCAATAAAACATTTCAAAATACTAAAAGAAAAAATATTTAAATGAATTATGAATCACTATAACAAAATTAATTTTGCAGGGCAGCTCGTGTAGAATTAAATCCTTCCTGATAACAGCTGCACATTTGTCTCTGTAGTTCACTCATATGCTGCTCACAGTGCTGTCTATAGAGTGCAGTATGCATTGAATCACAGCCACGGATTGGTCTGAAGGTGTTTGTGTCCGGCTGCAGGAGTCTCGGCGCGCGTCCGGCTCCAGATGTGACCGGCGGTGGACAGCTGACACCGTGACCTTATTAAAACCCTGGCGTTTATTCAAGAGCTCTTTCACAATCGCGTTTGATACGTGACCCGGTGTGTTTATAAGCAGGCTTTCTCTCTCTGGATCGGCCCGAGCCGTATCCACCGGGGGGGGTAGAGTTACAACTTAACTAATTTGAATCCAAACGCATGAAACCGAAGCCTGATGCAAGCGGCCCCGGGGCCGAGGAAGGGTTTGGATCGGGACGGACCCGTCACTCTCATCGAACAGATGTTTGTCTGAACTGCCAAGAAGAAAGAAAAACAAGATTGTGGGATGAAGCTAACGAGGGGATGAGCCGCTGATGTAATTAGTCTCGGGGCCGCTGGAGAAGAGGGGAATTCTGGGAAGGTGTTGGGTGTCCTGTGATCGAGACGGAAAGCTCTCGGCTCGTGGGATCACCAGCTCCTGTTTCTGCTGGAAATTCGTGGCTTTTTTGATGGTTTTGTGCTACGTTTTGACGGCTTTAATCGCTCTGGAAGGAAACACGCTTACGATGATGACGACGGATGAACGTTTGTCTCGTTCTAACATCAGTTTTTCCTAGAAGTGCCTCTACTGCTTCTTATTTTACACTAGATATCAAGTATCGTCAATATTTATCATACAAAACTAATTTACATGTAACATTACATGCAAAATAAATATATATATATACAATTATAAATATAATATTTAATAATACTAATATTATATATTATATAATATAATAATAATATAAATTATAATATATGTGATATATATTAATAATATATATAAAATATATACGTATTTAATAATAATAGACAATTACATATGAATAAAATAATTAATATAAAATATACATAATAATAATAATATGTATTATGTCATAACGTGAAAAATTATAAATCAATTTAACATATGTGATTATTTAATAATTTTTGAAATAAACATTACAAATATTTAATAATAATAGACATAATATAAACATTTAAGAAATATTTAATTTAAAAATATTTATCATACAAAAACTAATTTACATGTAATCAATATATATATATTATATATATATATATACACACACATAGTTACATATAGATATATTTTATACATAATAATAATATTGTATATGTCATAACGTGAAAAATGATAAATCTATTTAAAAATGTGATTTTATTTAATAATTTTGAAATAAACATTAAAAATATTTAATAATAATAGACATAATATAATATAAAATAGTTAAATATACATAATAAAATATGTATATGTAAATGTGAAAAATAAAATCTAATTACATATTTATTTTATTTAAGAATTTTTGAAAAAACATTAAATATTTACATAAATATAAATAAAATAGTTAATATAAAATATACATAATGAAATATTGTATATGTAAATGTGAAAAATAAAATCTATTTAACATATGTATTTTATTTAAGAATTTTTGAAAAAACATTAAAAATATTTAATAAAATATAAAATATAAATAAAAAGTTAATATAAAATATACATAATAAAATATTGTATATGTAAATGTGAAAAATAAAATCTATTTAACATATGTATTTTATTTAAGAATTTTTGAAAAAACATTAACAAATATTTAATAAAATATATAAAAAAAATTGAGGAAAAATTAGAAATGTTGCCTTGGCAACTGGCTGAAATCATAAACAAAAATGTTTTTTAATAATTTATATTATTTTATTTGAGTTAAAATGTATTTTATTTCAAGTGACAAAAGTGTGTACACACACACACACACACTACATACACACATTTATATTAAATGTTATTTTTCAAAACGTTTTAAAATGAAATATATTGTATTTTTCATGTTTGTATGCGCTGTATTTCTGTGTTTCAGCAGCTCTGTCCTCAGGTCTGTAATCACACGCGTTAGAGATGCACGATATTATCGGACTGATATCGGCCGATAATGGCTTTAAATGTAAATATCGGCATCGGCCCGATATGAAAAATGATGCCGATATGTCTCACCGATAAGATGAATACATAACTCACATGTGCTCAGGGTGTGATTAGATCAGCAGTGTGTGGCTTAGGGGTGGGCGATATGACCAAAATCTTATATCACGATAACGATATATATCATGATATAGTCATTTTTTTCTTTTAAAAAGGTTTTTATGATATTACAATCTTTGATACTATAGAATTTTCATAATCCTTGTCACCAATGTCAATATCAAACTAATACAAGCCTAAAAAGAGAGAAAAAAACTCAATCTCACTGAAGATAATTAAACAATCAGTGATAAAATAAGAATAAGAAACCAATTGCAAGCAATAGGACAAAAACTACAATAAATAAGAAAAGCTACATACATTGTGTAAATTAATTAGTCTTCACTGTGTTAATTATATCTATCTATGATAGATATAATTAACACGTGTATTATGTATAGATTCTATACACATATATATAAATATATAATTATTATTTTTTAAATAATATTTATATATATGTATAGAATCTATACATAATACACGTGTTAATTATATCTATCATAGATAGATAATGCTGTATCTACTCATTAACGTGTATTATGTATAGATTCTATACATGTATATAAATATATCATTTTTTATTTCTTCTTATTAAAGTTGCAAAAGTGATTTAGTCAAGAGCAGTGAAAGATTTTCTAGCAATGTGCTATGATTAATAGGAATGGCAGACCGAACGAATATTGGAGCGCTTCCCCTTTAAGACCGAAGTCCGGATCCAATACACTGGTTACACATGCGTTTTCTCTTTCAGCCGTTTTCTTTCTTAAGACCTAAAGCACTGTGTTTATGAGGATACTTGCAAAGACGCATAAGTGTGTTTATGTAATCGTTCAAAGCCAATAAAGCGGCAAAAAAAAAAAAATCGCGGTCCTCTCACACAGAGGCGGTGCACACATAGCGCTGTTGTTTGCGTTTCAACGGCTTAAAATCGGTTGTTTTAAAACTGCAGTGCTTAAAAACGCGTGTCCATGCTACAGATGTAGTCCCTCGTTTAGTTCTGGTCGTTCTCCTCCTGCTTCTGGAGAAGGGTATAACTGCAGCCTGGAGATCTCCAAATGGGGGCGGGAACTCCAAAACGGGGCGGGAGCTCCAAAATAGGGCGTGGCTTCCTTCCATTGACGGACAGGCACATGACACGCATGCGCATTTTTTTCTTCCAATCAACTTCAGCGCAAACTCCGCCCCACAGCTGATTCTAAAGATTTTATTGGTTGTCAATCACAGTGTTAATTTAATTTCCTACACTAAGGGGCCATTCACATATCGCGTCTTTTGCGCGCTCAAGTTCGTTATTTCAAATGTAGACGCGCGGTATGCGCGCTCATAATGGAAGCGACGCGGTCGCGGTGCGACGCGCTCGTTTTTTCCGCCGCATCGAGATAAAAACATCTCAACTTTTCAGAATGCCGCAAGCGCACAGCAGGTCATGTGACAAGAACCAACCAATCAGCTTCCTCCTTTCACGTAACAACATTGAAAGCTCAGCCAAGATGAAGGAACAGCTGATCATAGCTGTACGTGGATAGTCATTTTTAAATAAATATAGTAGCAGAGCTACTGCAATCGATTTTTAGTGCCGGAAATCCACTTTATTCTTTGCTGAAACTTCCACGTCTTCAAGGAGAACGCAGTTCATGGTTGCTTACCCTAACCCTAACCTTAACCAGTGAAATTGGCTGCATGGCGGGATTGGCGCTGAAAAGAAAGTTGCAGTTCCACGCGATAATCAGTTAATAGGATTATGCGACATATGAGATCGCCAAGACGGGCCGTTCGTAAACCTACCCCAACCGGACCTCACCGGACTAATGGCATCTTTTAGTTACACCCAGCGTTAGGGCTGCATGGCGGGATCATAGATGATCCGCTGATCCATACGGACCAGTCCCCACGGTTCGGCACGCATGTGATTCGCGGATCGACTAATAAGTTTAACATAGAGTGAAAGTTTATGCAATATTGCACGCGATCCGTTTCTGCGCTCAGACCGGGGCCGTTCACACTGATGCGCGCACACGCAGAGAGAGCGCGTCACGGACAATGAGCAGGCGTGATTTAGTTACACCCAGCGTTTCAGGGGTGCAACGCATCATACGGATGGATACACGTGATCACGTACGGACACAAAGTTATGTTAAAATACCACGGTTTCGGCACGCATGTGATTCTGGTAACGGAGTCAGTTACTGTCTTAAGTTTAACGTATACAGCGAGAATAAACCGGATGTGTGTCAGTCATTTGGTCACGCGCATCCGTTAGTCTTAAAGAGCTCAGCAGCCTGCAAACACACTGATGCTGTCTGCTAATCATCTGCAGATTAGAGCGCATGCAGAAAGCATTAGGCGTGATTTAGATACCACGTTAATTTTTACAATTTCTGCAACGGATGAATACTACTGTTACTGTCTTTACATTATAATTTTATGTTGTAGGCTGGAAATCTATCCTTTGGTTGAAAATCTAAGTTAATTCTGTGTAATTGTTCTTGGTTCAGTTACTGACTTAAGTAGTAAAGCATACTTTTTTTGCCGATCCGAAAAATGATCCGGATCCGTGACTCAAAATCCGAACCGTGAGTTTTGTGATCCGTTGCATTTAGTCTTACCCAGAGACAGCTACCCCATAACCACCCTGCCAATTTCAAGTCTGCTAGGACGCATCCGTTGATTAACTCATGCAGTAAGCGATTATTGAGTTTTACACTTAATCTTTTCCCATATGCTGCGGTGCGCTGGAACGGCTACGTGGGTGACTGTCCCCTTTATATCATGATATATTCATGAAGCAGAGGTTCAAACTCCGGTCCGAACACCACTGACCACGAGCTTTGGGCTCTGAAAATCTCACGGATTAATATTGATGTTATATAGCATTCTTGGTTTAGATCAACTAGAAACAATGTTTAATTTAGTAAAGCAACTTTATTTTGAAATGTAAGTCAACGAACAATTGGCTGAAGCCAGAGCCAATGACTCAAAGTCTTTGCGCGAACCGAGACCCGAACCGCAGTTTTGTGAGGTCCGTTGCACCACTTTCGAGCGTCACTACCCCATTTCCGAGGTTCTGCCCACTTTTGGAGTTTCAAGCCCCATTTCGGACGATCATCCGGTCTGCAGTTAAAACAAAGCGATAGAGCTAAAATCTGTCGCCCCTTCACGCCTGCGGTGGCGCTGTAAAGAACGCAGTCATCCAAATATGAAAAAGTACCGTAAACAATGTATTTTGCGACACCACTATATAAACGATAGAACATAATCATGAAACGATAGACTTTTTATTTCGTCCGGTCCGATATACATCGTCACTGATCGCACGAGCCCTAGTGTGGCTCATGCTCTGAAGCACGGTAGTCTGAATGATTGATTTATATAGCAGTGTTATTTTAGATCAACTAGAAACAATGTTTAATCTGTGAAGCACTACAGAATGTGTTGGGTGTGTGAAATGTAAGTCAACAACAATTAGGCTGACCAGAGCCAATGAGTGAGGTTAAGTCTGTAGCGCGAAGAGACCCCGCCCCATGTTTGGAGGTTCTGCTTCTAATTACATTGGATACACAAATAACATTTCGGACTGTGTTTCTGCCCACTTAAATAAAGTTCACGCCCCATTTCGGATGATCATAAAATAATGCAGTTATACCTACTTGTGATTCTAAAGGTCAGCACCTATCACGCTTACATGAAAAAAAATGGCGTTGTAAATTAAATCGCATTTCATCCATATACTGATTGATTCATTAATGTACCGTAATACAGTTGTTATTTTTGAAACAAATCACGAGCACTCAAAGATTTTCAGAATTTTTACAACTCTTGTTTTAGAACCGTCTACAAATGTTAAATCTTATAGACTAAAATGTTAGGGTTAACGTCACTGATCCGATATATAATCGACACTAGCCCTAAAATGGCTCGATTCCTGAAGCGACAGTTCAGTCTGAATGATGATTAGTATTTGAGTGTTATGATCTATGTAAATTAATCTGTGAATACTACAGAATGTTATCTGCAATGCTGTGATAGAGTCAACAGTAATAGCTCCTCCGGGTCAGGATAAGCGATATATTTAAATCGTGTAAGATGGGTGCGTCTGCTTGCGCACTGCTTCTAATTACAGGTAACTGATCCAACACAAAATATAGCCTATTTCTTTACTGTACGTAATCTGATTAAACATGAACGTATTAGTATCAGAAATTGATTTGAATCATACAATGAATAATGAGCCTATGTTACTATGATTGCTCTATGTTGTACAGAAATTAAAAGCTTAATTTACCATGCATCATCTTGAAATAAAGCTTCTTGTGTACTGTAAATTAATCAGTTATATTATACTGAATAAATTCATTAATGTGTAATAAGTTTTTAATGTCATGATTGAGCAACATCTATTTCACGAGCTCTCAAAGATCGCGCAGAATGTTTACTAGCATTACTCTTGTTTTAGACCGTCTACAAATGTAACATAAATGCTAAATAAATAATTAATGTTAACCACCGTTTAAATCATCACCTGCTTCTATATACGAATGACTGTTAACCTAAAATCATTGTTGAAACATTTGCAGTTAGCTTACTGTACGAATAAAAACACTCATAACAAAATTAGTAAACAATTAATAACTGTACAAGACGAAGGTATGTGTGTATGCAAAGCATAAATGTTTTACTTCAGATGTTCAGAATGAGCACTTTGTCATTTGTTATATGGTATGTTGATGGTCGCAGCGATAAGATATATAGTTTATTTATAGTTAAGATGGGTAAAGCTGTCAATGTACTGTTAAAATACCTTCATTATTTTTTAGGTTAATTCTAATAAAAAACTAACCGAAATTAAAAATATTTAGCCTTATTACTTTATGCACCGGAGAGACTTCAAACTAAAGGAAATGATATCGGTATTAGTATCAGGCCAAAATTGAGTTTGAAAAATATCGGATATCGTAGGGCTGTGCAATTAATCGAAATTCAGTTACGATATTCGATTTCGGCCTCCTATGATTATGAAAATACAATGAATCGAGATAAAACGATTAATGGCGCCCTTACCAGCTGCGCTTTCATCTCCATATAAAGCCCATTCTTGCGTACGTGTAAATCAGTAAAATCATGTAACGTGACTTTTGAAAATTGGACGTGCTTGAGTTATTAAAGTTGATTAGATTTATTAATGTTTTAAACAGAGCATTGCGCTATTCCTCAGGAGGATATCTGTGTATGCGCTCAGAGATCGGAACATGCAAAGTCATCCTTTAGCTAGCATTACCGTTTATGCACCTAAACGCTCAAATACACGCAACAATGTGTCAAAATGCGGCGCTTAATGATTAATTCACGTAAACCACTCGTCGGTTATGTAATAAATGACCTGCTAAACAGATGATGCTGAAAATACGCGTGTTAACAGTAAATTGTATCCGTGCGGCTCTGAAACATTTGACAGTGGCTATATTCCTGCTACTGAATATTAATCAACACTATAACAAAATTACAAAGACAATTAATCACTCACTGCTACTACACTGAAGGTCTTATTGTAGCTGTTAATAAGCAAAGCAAAGGAAGTGTTAATTCTTACAGATTTCAGAATGACGCTGTTTTACTTTGTACATTTGATTATTCATATATTCTATAGTAGGCTCGTTAACTGAATACTTTAGATTTGCATAAAATTTATTGGTTATACGGCCCGCTTATAATCGTGTTAAAGCTTCAATCGTGACTGTTACAATATTGACCAAAATAATCGTGATTATGATTTTTATCATAATTCGAGCAGCCCTAGGATAAGTTCTTGTTAAAAACTAACCGAATATTGTGCATCTCTAACACTCGCGTCTATTTGTGTCTCAGAGCTTTGCTGAAAGCACCATGAGATGACTTGCTAGGCTGGTACGGCTACGATAAAGTGGACCTGCAGGTACTCGGTATCGCGTCAAACACAACCATGATCTCTGTTCTTAAAAGTACGTGCGCACATCCGCAGCTGCTGTCCGCAATGGCTAATCGAAATCCAGTGTTCGACTGTCGATTTCGGCCTCCAGACGAACTCAGTGCTGAAGCCACAGGAGAGGAACCTGCCTTCATCATCATCATCAGAGCGATTAGGAGCCGGCGTCTCCGTCTTCATCCTCGTCCTCCTCGCCGCTCAACATGAACGTCATCGTGCCGCTCATAAAAGCCCTCTGCTGGTGTGCAGCACAAAAACAGGCAAATACAAAAACCAGCAAATTAAGTGCGGGAGACGCTCACTTTTGCAAACAAATAAAGAAGCGCGCTTGCAAAAATAATTAACAGAAACGCAAAATCAGACCTTTTTTTATTATATGTATTATACAAGATGAGCATATGCTATATAACCACAGTTGTACAAATACCATGTGTATAAACTCATGATTACGGAGCATGTAAAGTCCATGGTTAATTAGCTGAACGTATGCGTTCTAAACGATCAAATACACTGCAAAATGACTTTTGTCAGTAATGCGGACCTAAGTGATTATCATCATAAACCCTCGTCGGTTATTGTTAATATTTTGAAATGTTTAATTGCATGATTTGAAATATACTTCATGTAACAGTAAATATGTATCCGTGCGGCTCTTAAAGTGACAGCGCGCTATATTCCTGCTCCGACTGTTGTACATTAAATATTTTAAACATATTGTAATATTAAATATCATTTCACTGCTCTTCGTATTTTAAATGTTCTATTTGTATTTTTTAATTAAGATAAGTTATTTTTAAGGAAGTTTATATTCTTATTTTTCAGTGAAGACTACGCTGTTTATATTAAATACATTTGATTATTTCATATTTCTTATCAAATAGGCTGTTAACTGAATACTTTAGATTTAATATAAACATATTAATATGGTTATACGGCCCGCTAATAATTGTTAAATAACCGTGATTACAATATTGACCAAAATAATCGTGATTATGATTTTTAATCATAATCGAGCAGCCCTAAGGATAATCGGCAAAAATCCAATGTAATTGTAAAAACATCGAAAAAAAACTATTAATATGAAAATATTAGAATATCTCAGAGCTATGGTTACTGTAGTAAGCATCCATGGTTAATGAGTTGCTGGGCATTGGTTACCATGGTTTAACGATAAAGTGGACCATTTTTTTAGGACTCGAACCGCGTCAATGTATTACATTACCATAGTAAAACTGTTCTTAAAGGTACGATGCGTTACATCCCCAGCTTTGTAAGCGAAAGCTTCCTCCATGAACTGTGAGTTTAGCCAGCTTACAGAACTCAGTGCATGAAGCCACAGGAGAGGAACCTGCCTTCATCATCATCATCATCATCAGAGCCGAAGGAGCCGGCGTCTCCGTCTTCATCCTCGTCCTCCTCGCCGCTCAACATGAACGTCATCGTGCCGCTCATCAAACCCTCTGCTGGTGTGCAGCACAAAACACAGCAAATACAAAAACACCAGCAAATTAAGTGCTGGAGACGCTCACAACACAAACAAATAAAGAAGCGCGCTGCAAAAAAAAAAAACAGAAACGCAAAATCAACCTTTTTTTTTTTTTTTTTTATACAAATGGCATATTATATAACCACAGTTGTACAAATACCATGGTTACACTATGGTTACTGTAGTAAATCCATGGTTAATTTGTGCATTGTTACCATGGTTTAACTATAGTAACCATTTTTTTATATAATCAATGTATGAATTAATAGTAAAACCATAGGCGATGGTTAATTTTTGTAAGGAAAGTTGTAAAAATTAGTTAGCCAGCTTACATAACCTTTCATAGTTACAGTAATTGTGTATTTTGTCAGTTTATTTAGACAAATATATATATATATATATGAAGAGTTTATTTGCAAAAACAGAACTTTGTTTTTTTAAACTTTCAAAAATCATGTTTTTTATTATGTTATGTTTTTATTGTTCGTTAGCTGTATTTTTTTAGTTATTTTTAATTAATCAGAATAACCCATCTGCAGTTTGATTGAGATTAATTGGAAAGCACAATTAAAAAACATGATTTTTGAACATTGTTAAAACCGGAGTTATGTGTTTTTGCAAATTAATATAAATATATATATATATATATGGATCACAAAACCAGTCATAAGGGTACATTTTTGGAAATTGAGATTAATACATCATCTGAAATCTGAATAAATATGCTTTCCATTGATGTATGGTTTGTTATGATAGAACAATATTTGTAAATCTGGAAATTCAAAAAAATCTAAATATTGAGAAAATCATCTTTAAAGTTGTTCAAATGAAGTTCTTAGCAATGCATATTACTAATCAAAAATTAAGTTTTGATATATTTACTAAATATCTTCATGGAACATGATCTTAATATCATAATGATTTTTGACATAAAAGAAAAATGGATAATTTTGACTCATACAATGTATTGTTGTCTATTGCTACAAATATACCTGTGTTACTTATGACTGCTTCTTGTGCTCCAGAGGACACATATAATCAGGATGTTAAAATAAATTGTGTATTTCATCAGCTTATTTATATATATATATATAGAAAGGCATTAAGTGACATTTCACCGACTTTACAGGAGAGCCAAAACAAACATTTTACATAGTTTGATCTGACTTTGTGTACTGATTTCAATTGTTTATAATAAAAATGTGTACACTCATGGATAATAGTACTTTTGCCAGTTGAAAGAGCTCATTAAGAGCTTTCATTTGATATATATATATCTCCATTTCACCAAAAATGTCACTTAAATGTCTCACCCCTCGAATATATATATATATAGCTAAGGAATCAATATGTCAATATAATAAACATGTCCCAGCCGTGTTTGCGGTTCACTTAAACATTTCCGAGGTGTTCTGTGCTGCTTTATTAGTTTGTGTTGTGAGCATCTGCAGCGTGTGTGTTGTTAAATTGATGATGTGTTCTGTTGCTATAGCAACTAAAGAAGCCCTCGGCTGCTATTAGCAACCAGAACGCTGCCAGCCTTTTATTTGACTAAAAAAGCGCTCTTAAGGGGGTCGCACACCAGACGAGAAACGCAGCGCCGCGTCGCGCCATGTCTTTAAAATTCAAACACATTGTTTTCTATGTGTGTACGCACACCGGCGGCGACATTCGGCGTCTGTCCGCGGTGCTCAGCTACGACTCAGGACGCTGTTCAAATTCCTGCCGCGCCACCGAGCGCCATCTGCATTGTTTTATATTAAATAACATTAAATAACGTTGTTAATACATTATACCAAGATACCACTGCTGCAAAATACTGTACACATTAGTTTTACAGCTTGAATAAAATGTAATCATATATAATTAAATGTATAATAAACGTAATATTTTATATTTCTAGAGACATTTTTACATTCGCAAAATATTACAGTATAGGCCTATGTAACAATTGCCTGTCATGATTATATTCACTGTCGTCGACTGCCACCTACTGGATTTACCAGGACACAACCAACCGTTACAACACACTTCAGGTCATTTAAATAATTAATATGTTACATAAGTTAATTATACACCCACATTTATGCCTGATGCATTTTTCTAGGCAACTAGGGAACACACAGCCCTGTATATATATTTATTTCTAGGACTATACAAACACACCATGGTATTATCTATGATTTTCTTTATTTTCATCAGATTAATTATTATTTTGTACATTGTGCGTTACAGTTATCATTGTGCAATATTCTTTATTGCCATAAAATTAACAATATAAAAAATAGATATTATAAACTGAAACCTAAACTAAGATACAGTACATTTGTTTCATTGAAATAAAAACTTTACAAGGCGTTCGTTTACGTTTTCACTCAGGCTGGCTAACTAACGTTAGCTAAACAATATTGCTACTATGTAACATAGTTGCCTAGACAACAGATACAACAAAACAATAACAGACTTTTCATAACACAGATTCTTTTCATTGATTAACGTTAAAAACTCAGCTATTATCAATTAAAATAATATATTTAAAATAATAATAATAATAAATTAAGTTAAAACTCACCCATCTTGCAGCTCAGAACTTGATTCGAAATTGAGCTCGCGCATATAGAATGTGCGCGTCTGGTGTGCGATACCTCGAGTTGTCCTAGACGCGGCGCGGCGCGGCGCTTCTCGCCCGGTGTGCGACCCCCTTTAGGCTATGTTCACACTTGGCGTCTTTTTTGAAGCTGCCGGCGAGTAAACCGTGTTTTCAAAAAAACGTCCTGAGCGCTTTTTAAAACGCCAGCGCCGGCGTCTTTTTCTGCAGTTTAACTTTTCTGAATAAAGTGCCTTTTTGACAGCTGACCAATGACAAGCGAGTCGTTTCCATAACAACAAGGAAAAAGGAGACGATAGATAGCCACAGATCGTACTAGTTTCGGAGCACAAGGAGTTGTATGAAACATCATCCAGCCGGAGCTCCTGGAATAAATTTCCATACATTTTCCGTCCCCGTATAATGTCGCGCACGCACAAACGTCGTTGTGAACCGAGATACCCTCCCCGTTAAAGGGATACTCCACCCCAAAATTAAAATGTTGTCATTAATCACTCACCTCCATGTCGTTCCGAACCCGCTTCGTTAGACTTCAGAACACAATTAAGATATTTTGGATGAAACCCGGGAGGCTTGTGACTGTCCCATTGACTGCCATGTAAAGTGCACTGTCAAGGTCCATAAAAGTATGAAAAGCATCGCCAGAATACTCCATCTGCCATCAGTGGTTCAATCATAACGTTATGAAGCGACGAGAATACTTTTATGTACGGAAATAAAACAAAAATAACGACTTTATTCAACAATCAGGAACAGTAACGTCTCAGTCTTCTGTATCAGCTTCGACACAGGGATGCGTCTTCTTCATCGATTCACGCTCTGATTTGAACACAACAGCGCACTCTTGTGGCCCGGCTGATACAGAAGAGCGAACGCATTTTGCGTCCAGGGATTAATCTCCAAAATGACGCTACTCTGACACAGAGGAGACGTTACTGTGCCTAATTGTTGAATAAAGTCGTTTTTGTTTTATTTCCGTACAAAAAGTATTCTCGTCGCTTCATAACGTTATGATTGAACCACTGATGGCAGATGGAGTATTCTGGCGATGCTTTTCATACTTTTATGGACCTTGACAGAGTAATTTACTATGCAGTCAATGGGACAGTCACAAGCCTCCCGGGTTTCATCCAAAATATCTTAAACTGTGTTCTGAAGACTAACGAAGCTTTTACGGGTTCGGAACGACATGGGAGGTAAGTGATTAGTTCATTTTGGGGTGGAGTATCCCTTTAACTTCAAAAGCCGACATTTCTGCAGCGCACAGCGCTATAGGCTACTGTTGCAGCTGTTGTTATAGCAACAAAAGACGCCCTCGGCTGCTATTTGTTACCAAAACGCTGCCAGCTTTTATTTTACTAAAAAAGCACGCTTTTTCTAGTCAAAAAAGACGCCAAGTGTGAACACGCCCTAAATTAGCAGGTGTTTGTTCATCTGCGCTGCCGTACAAAACACACACAAATACAGTCTGTAAATGTGCGACGAGTGTAATCTTGCTTCTGTGTTCAGTGGAGGACGTGCAGAGCGTGCCGATCGTGTGCGTCTGGTGTCAGAAGGAGGGCACGAAGCGTTATTCTCTGCTCATGGGCTCCGAGCTCAAGAGCTTCTGCAGCGAGAAGTGTTTCGCCGCGTGTCGACGCGCCTTCTTCAAACGCAACAAGGTAAAAACTCGTCAGAAGAACCGAGATATCGGCCAGAATGAGGATTTCTCAAAATCTACTGACAGCCTTTTGAGTAATTAAAAAAAAAAAAAAATCATATGTTGTTAATAAGTCAGATTCAAAATTAAATACAATTAAAAAAAAAAAATTAATAAATTAAATTTTTTTTTTTTGTATTTTTAGCTATTAATAAGTTGTACAGTGTGGTCCAGATAATTAAAAAAAAATAATGTAAATTAGATTTTTAGTGTCACAATTTGAGAGAAAATTTGAATTGAAAAAGTCATGTCAATTAATTTTGTTAATATTTCAATAATTAGTTATTTAGCATGTTAATGCTTCTCTGATGTCGGTTAATGGTCTTATGACATACACGCAATTTTTTTTATATTTTTATATATATATATGTATTTTAAGTACTTAA
>JALXFT010003608.1:52500-57500 GCA_023376895.1 Aspiorhynchus laticeps
TTTTAGGTTTACTGAAAAATATGCATATATATATATATATAAGTATTTTGAGGGTGACTGAGTTTAACTGAGTGGGCGGAGCTAATGAGTTTTTTTGCAGCTCTCTGATTGGTGGAATTTTCTGCATAAAAATCATCACATTACATAATGTGTGATGTAGTCTTTCACCACGAATTCCATTTTTAAACATGTTTATTTTAAAAACAAGTTGAAATAATACACACATTTGGTTTAAACAAAGGCAAATATTATCAGATAATAATATCTTGAGCTCACAGCACATCTGTCTTTAACGGTTTATAAGTTATTGTTGTTATAAGTTAGAGTTTTTGTGAGTTATTTCACAGCTAATGTCAGAATATCAACATGTTTTCTAAATGCATGTTATAGAAAATCATCAGTGCATATGTTTCATTTTTTTTGACTAATGTTATGTTATGTTTAATCAAAATGTCAAACCTTTATGCAGGACTTATTAAAGTGCCACGCCCACATCTCAACATCCAATCAACAAGTGATGCATAGAAACAAGTCCCGCCCCCAACATTTTTTTTTTCTATAATCTGTTACATTCAAATCTGTTGCTACTTATGTTTCATCACGATATTTTACCATGGTACTGAAATATTACTATATTCCTGACATGGTACTTCAAAAATACTATGCTATTAGTGTCAAAAAAATATTACCATGGTAAAATGTATGAAATATACGTATGGTGCTTAAAATGCACATTAAATGATATTCAAATGTACTGAAAAGAATAGAATTGTATTATCATGGTAGTATCTTAAAAATCATTTTTAATACCACAGTACCTTTAGTAGGGTGAAGTCAGCTAAAATGGGCCACGTTTTGGTAAATGACTTATAATATCATCAAATAAGCTATGCATGAGATCTAATGATATTCTTATGAATTAGCATGGGTCTCTTAAATATATTTACATTTTTTAAATGTGAAAAAGTATAAAAGTTTTAAAATGATGAGAGTTAGAGTATCAGCAGGTACCTTCTTGAGCCACGGCACAACATTCAGGTAAAGTGGGCCAGCTGTTCAGGTAAAATGGGACAATATAAAAATAACAACACAGGTCATTTCAGCTTAAATCAGTTTATTATTAACAGTAAATTGACACTATGTCTGTAGTGTGCCATAGCAACACCATAAATGTATTTCATTAAATAGAAAGTTGAATATTTAATTAAACAATGCAATTAAAAATGAACTGATCATGTTGTATAGATGTGTGTTTCTGTGCATGTGTGTATGCTTATATTTTTTTAAAGACTTAAGAGTTTGTATGGATACATATCTAGGCCTATAAACCTATTTTCACCCTCAATTTCTGTGTAAAAGTGTGTGTATGCAGCCCATTTTAGCTGAAAATTGTGGCCCATTTTAGCATAACCAACCTTTTTCACAAAAATCAAAGTTTATTTTATAAATTAAACTTTTGTATTTGAAAGAGCATGTCAAAACATTGTTCATAAACCTTTGCAAGATCAGTTATTGTGATTTTCTGTAAACATGTAAAGAGATATGATGCTACAACCTTATTTGGCCCATTTTAGCTGACGTCACGCGTTTGATGCGTGACGTCACGAACGGAGAAAAACGCGCTTCTGCATCGAATTGTAGTGAAGTTATATTTTATCATAATTATTTTTTGCCCTCGAGCAATCACTTCACTGGAGTCCAGATGTTTCCTCAAGCCATTTGCAGATGTCTCCTCTTTAAAAAAAAAAATATATATATAATAAAGTATAAGTGTGTCCCGTTGCCATAAACAACATAAAAACACGGATTTATGAAATGAGTAACACGTGTGTGTCAGTATTATAGATGACCAAAGCCACGGACACTTTCATTACTGTCCAGCAGAGGGCGCCATTGATATTAAAACAGATGCTTATGTGTTCATATTAATTATTAATATGATTAACTGATGTCAGACCCTCTAAATGCACAATATTTCACAGAAGGCCATTATGTTTGTGTTTATTGCATCAATTCTGATTTTTATCTTTAATGTCCATCAGATGTTTTCCGCTCATGGAAATGTATACTAGCTGTATATTAATTTAAATGTGATACATGCTTATCAATATGTGGTACAATCACTCATAATGAGCTGTTTTATGAACAGAGAATGCCAATGACTAGACTTGTTGATAATAAAAACCTTAAACATCGCAATTTTCCCGTGTTTTTTTTTTACAGTTTTATTTAAAAGACGCTACATTTGTAACAAAGCTTACTAATGTTGTGAGTTCGGGGCTAGTTGTCACAATTCTCCCTGCTTGTTTTCTTTGCAGCCTCTCATTGGTCCTCTCGTCTGTCAATCAAAGAGCCTGGCGCGCGCTTCTGTCGCGGGCGCGCGCAGTGACAGCTGTCGTCGGGCGGGTGCACGAGAAGAGAAAACATCAAATCCCTTCGCTTACGGTACGTCAGCGTTTAATAATTAATATTCCATAATTTACGAGTCTGTTTTAGCCTCGCCAGTGAGACACGAAGAAGAACAGCTTATTTCTGTGCATTTGTCTTAATGAGTGCAAACAAAATATGTCAGATATGTAATATTTTGGGTTGTTTTTGTAATTTTTTTGGTTCTAATGTTATGCATTTCAAGGCAGAACGAGATAACTGTTTGATATTAATAATATTAGAGTATTCCTATAACAAGAGAAATGGTTTAAAATAGAGATGGTGATAGTTATAGAGACACATACACAAACACATCATCATCTGTATTATTATTGTCATTATATGTGAGACTAGAAAACATAATAATCTGTTATTATCGTCCAAAACCTGCTCTTTTGTGCTTAAATTCAACACTAAATCGACAGAAAAGCATCTGAATAGAACAGAATAATCTTCAAAGGTTATGGAAGATGTTGTACACAGCTATGAAACACAGTTGCTTACAATAATACAGGACTAAACCGGCTAACAATAATATGTTCTATGAACGTTTTGTTAACGTTATTTCGAAACGTACAGTTTTATTAACGTAAAGCAATATTAAATGTGTTCTTGGTTTGTCACACCACAGAAAAATGAGTTTTTAACTACCTAGACAAATTTGAATGATTAAAAACCGCCACGTAAATAAGTTATTAAAATAATATTCTCGGGTTTTAAACGCTGGGGGCGTGTCCGCCGCGCCGAAACCACGCCCACTCGCGGGAAACCCGCCGCCTCTCTCAACTATCATATACAAATACATTTAAATAAGGAGATATAGCTGTTTTGTAAATTATCGCTACCTGGTAATATGCATTTAGCTAGCTTGCAAACTGTATCTAACAGTAATGTGAACCGCGCTAATGTTAATGTAAGTGTTAGGGGCGGGGCCATGCTCCAGTGCGTCATCAAAACGTGGTTTCAGCCCCGCCCAAAACATCCTGAACACAAAAATGAAAAAGTGTTTAATGGTCTAACTCCACAATTCAGTAACATGTTTTCAGCAGTACATATCTAACATCTATAATTCTCTGAATCATGGACTTTAAAAATTCCATTTCATAATTTAGCAAACATTATGGGAATATTAGACATTCTGTGTGAACGGCCCCTAAGAATATTTCATGAGCTGGGAACAAACCATATTTTTTGATGTTGCATTGTGAATATCACAATACTTTCTGCACACACACATACACTCGCTCACTCACACACACACACACACACACACACACACACACACACACAGAGAGAGTGATGTAAGCGCATGCAGACGCATGTGTCTCCTCACATCACATCACACACACTCAGACACACACACACACACACACACCACACACACACACACACACACACACACAAACAGACACACACACACCACCACTCACACACACACACACACACACACACACTCAGCCCACACTCACACACACACACACACACACTCAGACACACACACACACACACACACACAGAGTGACTCGTACAGCGCAGCAGCACACATGTCCTCAATCACACACACACACCACACACACACACACACACACACACACACTCGCTCACTCACACACACACACACACACACACACACACACACACACACACACACACTCAGACACACACACACACTCAGACACACACACACACACACACACACAGAGTGATGTAAGCGCAGGCAGACGCATGTGTCTCCTCACATCACATCACACACACACTGATGTCATCACACACTCCTGCTGGGGATTTGCATGATAAATGTGCATTAGTCACAGCCTTGGGGGGGGGGGTTGTGTGTGTGTGTTCATGCAAGCTGAACAATAATGCATGTGCAACTTAAAAATGAAGGATGACCTATTTTCCCACATGTACAGTGCTTTTACAGGACAGCAGTGTATTTATAGATGTTTATGTATTTAATGGTGCTGTGATGCTTTTAATATCAAAACCTTCTGATGCGAGTGAAGCGCGTGTGTGTGTGTGTGTGTGTGTGAGTGTGTGTCTGTGTGAGTGAGCGAGTGTGTGTGTGTGAGTGAACGAGTGTGTGTGTGTGTGTGTGTGTGTGTGTGTGTGTGTGTGTGTGTGTGTGTGTGAGTGTGTGTCTGTGTGAGTGTGTGTGTTGAGTGTGTGTCTGTGTGAGTGAGCGAGTGTGTGTGTGTGAGTGTGAGACGAGTGTGTGTGTGTGTGTGTGAGTGTGTGTCTGTGTGAGTGAGCGAGTGTGTGTGTGAGTGTGAGCGAGTGTGTGTGTGTGTGTGTGTGTGTGTGTGTGTGTGTGTGTGTCTGAGTGTGTGAGTAAGCGAGCATGTGTGTGTGTGTGTGTGTGTGTGTGTGTGTGAGTGACCGAGTCTGTGTGTGTGTGTGTGTGTGTGTGTGTGTGTGTGTGTGTGTGGTGTGTGCGCGAGTGTGTGTGTGTGTGTCTGAGTGTGTGTGTGAGTGAGCGAGTGTGTGTGTGTGTGAGTGAGTGAGTGAGCGAGTGTGTGTGTGTGTGTCTGAGTGTGTGTGTGAGTGAGCGAGTGTGTGTGTGTGTGAGGGAA
>JALXFT010003608.1:62500-77472 GCA_023376895.1 Aspiorhynchus laticeps
ACCCTCACACACACACACACACACACTCACACACACACACTCACACACAACACACACTCACACACACACACTCACACACACACACACACACACACACACACCACACACACACACACTCCTGTCCGTCAGTAAGCACTGGTTTGTGTTTCTCGGCTGTAGGCGGCGCTGTTGGGCGGCTCGACGATGGTGATCGCTCACGTTCTGCCCAGAGAGACGCGTCGCTGCTGGAGGAGTTTGAGAAGATCCGCGCTCGCGCTGACGCCGAGGCCTGCTGTGATTACGCGCTGCACGTGAGCGTCACCTGCTGGGGACCCAAGGTACTGCATGTGCTTCACACAGTGTGTCTGCAATAGATTACTACTGTAACATTGATTACTGGACAATATTATTTATATTTAATTCATTTTTTTTTTAATCTTAACTTATCATCTTTTATTTTATTTTATTTTATTTTACCTGAGATGATAATTGGATATACTTGCTAATTGCAAAAATGTAATGTGATAACAGTATAGCATGCTACTAATTTATTTTATTTTTTTTACTTTATTTTAATTTGCTTTATTTTAATTTATTTTATTTAAATTTATTTTATTTAAATTTATTTTATTTTAATTTGTTTATTTTAATTTATTTTATTTTAATTTTTTTTTTTTTTTTTTTTTTTTTTTTTTTTTTAATTTGTTTTATTTTATTTTTTTTATTTTATTTTATTTTAATTTGTTTTATTTTTTTTAATTTAATTTAATTTAATTTAATTTAATTTAATTTAATTTAATTTAATTAATTTAATTTAATTTAATTTGTTTTGTTTTGTTTTTTTTATTTTAATTTAAATTTTTTTATTTTAATTTTTTTATTTTAATTTATTTTATTTTAATTTATTTTATTTTATTTTAATTTGTTTTATTTTATTTTTTTTTTATTTTATTTTATTTTATTTTATTTTATTTTATTTTATTTTATTTTTTTTTTTTAATTTAATTTATTTTATTTTATTTTAATTTGTTTTATTTTAATTTATTTTATTTTAATTTATTTTATTTTATTTTTTTCATTTAATTTATTTTATTTTATTTTAATTTGTTTTTTTAATTTATTTTAATTTATTTTTTTTAATTTGTTTTATTTTATTTTATTTTATTTTACCTGAGATAACTGGGCATATTTGTTAAATTAAACATTGAAAAGTGTAGCATATTGCTGAATAATTTAATTTATTTTAATATTTTACAAAGATAAATGGACATATTTGCTGAATTAAACATTCAACAAAGTAAGATAATGTAGCATACTGCTGTTTAATTTAATTCAATAGATTACTAATTAATTTTAATTATTACATCAGATGATAAATGGTCAATAAAAATGTATTGAATTGAAATCCGTGACAACGGCGTAGCATACTGCGATATTATTTTTTTTTTTTTTTTTGCAGTTTTCTTTTAGTTCCTGTATTATTTTGAGCTGGTTTTGTTTGCTTTGGTTCAGGTGCGCAGGGAGAGGAGGTGGGTGGAGAGAAGGGTGTGAATCCTTAATGTTTGGCGTTAAAGTGTGCTTGCTGAAGGACTCTGAGCTCTACCAGGCGATGCACGTCTGTAAAGACATCGGAGCCGTCGCTCGCGTCCACGCTGAGAACGGAGAGCTGGTGCACGAGGGCTGCCAATTCATACTTACTCATAGAAATATAAATAACACTCTTTTAATGATTTGTTTTGTTTTACCTGAGATGATAATTGGACATACGTGTCCCTGGAGCACAAAAGCAGTCATCAGTAAACAGGTATATTTTGCTAGAAAAATAATTGTAGGGTAAAATTATAAATTTGTCTTTTATGACAAAAATTTAGGATTTAAGAATGTTATGAAGATTTTAGTAAATTTTAGTTGTATAAAACTTAATTTTTGATTAGTTATGCATTGAAGAATTCATTTGAAAACTTTAAAGATGATTTTCTAATATTTAGATTTTTTTGCACCCCAATTCCAGATTTTAAAATATTGTCCAAATATTTGGAAAGCTATTTATTCAGTTTAGATGATTATATATTAAATTTCGTTGAATTTGACTTTTTTGCTCCAGGTAATATTTACTGTTAACCAAAAAAAAAAAAGTGTAAAATTTAATATTTAAAGTTAAATACTATTTTATTATTTTTTAATTTACTTTATTTTATTAATGAAATTTTTTTAATTTAATTTATTTTTGAGATGTAATTGGACATATTTACTGAATTAACAAAAAAAATAGCATAAAATTTAGTATAATAATAGTTACATACTACTTTTTTTTATTTAATTTTATTTTGCTTTATTTTATTATGAAAGTTCTTTTAATTTTTTTTATTTTACCTGAGATGTAATTGACTAATTATGAATTAACAACAACAAAAAAAAATAAAATTTATATAATAATAGTTAGTATACGTTTTTTTTTTAATTTTATTTTGCTTTATTTTATTATGAAATGTTCTTTTAATTTTTTTTATTTTACCTGAGATGATAATTGACATATTTACTGAATTAACAACAACAAAAAAAGCAAAAATTTAAATTAATAGTATAGCAATTACGTTTTTATTATTTAATTTTATTTTGCTTTATTTTATTCATTAAAGTTCTTTTAATT
Organism: Aspiorhynchus laticeps; assembly: GCA_023376895.1. Taxonomy (NCBI): domain Eukaryota; kingdom Metazoa; phylum Chordata; class Actinopteri; order Cypriniformes; family Cyprinidae; genus Aspiorhynchus; species Aspiorhynchus laticeps. Next base: position 65,130 of record JALXFT010003608.1, read on the forward strand.
TAATTTAATTTACCAGTGATAATTGGACATATTTAGAAATAAAGTTTAACAAAATTCTTGTGACAACAGTATAGCATGCTACTATTTTATTTTATTTTAATTTAAAGGTGTCATCGATGCAAAATTCACTTTTCAAGTTGTTCGGACATAAATGTGTGTGTAGTGTGTGTACACATCCATCCTATAATGATAAAAATACACCCAGAGGTTTTTAAATCTTTCTCAAATCAGGCTGTGCTGAGATTCCTGTCAGAATGATGTAGTTCTGTACAGGCTCCTCCCACGAGAGTTGATTGACAGGCCGTCTTACCTTAGCCCCGCCCCCCGAGTGAGCTGAGAGCTCCGCCTCCGGTGCAGGGAAGACAAGATGTCACAGATTAAGCGATTGAGGTGTTTAGTTGTTGGATGTAATAATGAATATAGCAGTCGTCATTAACTCCTGACATCTGAGCCGCTGAAGACACAGAGGATTAATGTTACTTTCTCTTTTAAATGAATCCGCCGATCTACATAAATGCGTCTATGTTCGTTCGAATCATTCGTGATCCAGCTTCATCTACAGAAGAAGTGAGTATAAAGGTTTTTATGAATCTTTGCAAATCGCCTTTCCTAATAATGTGCTAGTTAGACAGTTTCACGACTGATGTTAACAGTACTGCTTGTCGAGAGGGGCGGAGTCAGCAGAGCTCATTAGCATTTAAAGGGACAGGAAAAAAACGGCTTGATGAAAACAGCTGATTTTGACAGAGTAAAGAAGGTGTTTTTTAGACTACCACTGAGAAATTTTAACCAAAGTATGTTATAGACTTTTCATTAAGACTCTAAAGAATCATATCAGCTTGTGGAAAATGACATCCGATGACCCCTTTAAAAACCAAAATATATATCTGACTGCATCGAGTGAATTAATTTCTCTGACGTGTTTTTAATGTGTGTGTTTGTTTAGGGGGAAAAAGAGGCGCTGAATCTGGCATCAGTGGTCCAGAGGGGATGGAGATCATCGACCAGAGGAGGTGTGTGTGTGTGTGTGTGTGTGAGATTGAGTCTTTTCTTTCATTATGACTGATGTCTATCTCTCTGTGTTTGTCTGTAGTTGGAGGCAGAGGCCACACACCGAGCCATAACCATCGCAAACAGGTGAGAACAACACAGAGGTGTGTGTGGTGTGTGTGGGTGTGTGTGTGTGTGTGTGTGTGTGTGGTGGTGTTGGTGTGTGAGTGTGTGTGTGTGTGTGTGTGTGTGTGGTGGTGAGTGTGTGTGTGTGTGAGAGAGTGTGTGAGAGTGTGGCGTGTGAGTGAGTGTGAAGGTGTGTGTGTGTGTGTGGTGGAGTGTGTGAGAGAGTGTGGAGAGTGTGTGCGTGTGAGTGAGTGTGAGAGAGAGTGTGTGTGTGTGTGTGTGTGCGTGAGAGAGTGTGAGAGTGTGTGTGGTTGAGTGAGTGTGAGAGAGAGAGTGTGTGTGTGTGAGGTGTGTGTGTGTGTGTGTGTTGTGTGTGGGGTGAGGTGAGTTGTGTGTGTGTGTGTGTGAGAGAGTGTGTGAGAGTGTGTGCGTGTGAGTGAGTGTGAGAGAAGGTGTGTGTGTGTGTGTGTGTGTGAGAGTGTGGTGTGTGTGTGTGAGAGTGTGTATGTGTGTGAGAGTGAGTGAGTGTGAGAGAGTGTGTGTGTGTGTGTGTGTGTGGTGTGTGTGTTGTGGTGTGTGTGTGTGTGTGTGTGTGTGTGGAGTGTGTATGTGTGTGAGATGAGTAGGTGAGAGAGAGTGTGTGTGTGTGTGGTGTGGGAGAGTGTGAGAGTGTGTATGTGTGTGAGAGTGAGTGTCTCATATGCTGTTCTTCACTGCAGGCTCACTGTCCGGTGTATTTGGTGAATGTCTCCAGTGTGTCTGCTGCTGATGTTATTGCTGCCGCTCGGATGCAGGGTGAGTTTCTGAGCAGATCTAAGTGTGTATGCGTTCGTTATATACACACATTAATATTTCACTCAAAAGCTGTTAGGGTAGGTGTAGGGAGGGATTTATCATCCCAATAAGATGGCATCCATTTAATAATTTGAATTAAAATTATAATTTACATTCAATACATTATTGTTGCGTTCCTTTTAATAATGTTTTACCATAGTGTAAATATAATCTATGGCTGCCTTATTATATTGTCTGCAAATATAATCTTTTAATAATGTAATTTTAAGATTTGAAGTGCATTTCCAGTACACTTAAGCGCACTACTTTTCACAAAAGTACTGTATGTAGGGTTGTATAGAAAACTCTCATTCATAATCTCCAAAGAGAAACTGAATTTCAGCAGTAACATGTGGTCCATGAGTATGAATGCTGGTAGATGATGTGTAAAGCTCTGATGGTGTTTAATCGTGTGCTTCAGGTAAAGTGGTTCACGCCGAGACCACGCTGGCTCACTCGGCGCTGAGCGGCATGCATTACTATCATCAGGCTGGGCCGCCGCCGCCCATGTCGTAGCTCCGCCCCTCCGGCTCGACCCCAGCACCCCCGACTGCCTCATGGGCCTGCTGGGCAAGTACGCACCCGCCAATCATCTCACAGCTCCGCCCATCTCCAGAACCTCGCTCTGCGTCCCAAATGACACACTATACACTATGCACTTATACACTATGCAGTTATACACTATGCAGTTATACACTATGCACTTATACACAGTGCACTTATACACTATGCACTTATACACTATGCACTTATACACTATGCGCTTATGCACTATGCACTATGCACTTATGCACTATGCACTTATACACTATGCACTTATACACTATGCACTTATGCACTATGCACTTATACAAAATGCACTTATACACTATGCACTTATACACTATGCGCTTATATACTATGCACTTATACACTATGCACTTATACCTATGCACTTATAAAAATGCACTTACACACTATGCACTTACACACTATGCACTTACACACTATGCACTTATACACTATGCACTTATACAAAATGCACTTATACACTATGCACTTATACAAAATTAACGTATACACTATGCACTTATACACTATGCACTTATACACTTATACAAAATGCACTTATACACTATGCACTTACACACTATGCACTTATACAAAATGCACTTATACACTATGCACTTATACAAAATGCACTTATACACTATGCACTTACACACTATGCACTTATACAAAATGCACTTATACACTATGCACTTATACAAAATTCACTTATACATTATGCACTTATACACTATGCACTTATACAAAATGCACTTATACACTATGCACTTATACACTATGCACTTATACACTATGCACTTATACAAAATTCACTTATACATTATGCACTTATACACTATGCACTTATACAAAATGCACTTATACACTATGCACTTATACACTATGCACTTACACACTATGCACTTATACAAAATGTACTTATACACTATGCACTTATACAAAATGCACTTATACACTATGCACTTATACAAAATGCACTTATACACTATGCACTTACACACTATGCACTTACACACTATGCACTTATACAAAATTCACTTATACACTATGCACTTATGCACTATGCACTTATGCACAATGCACTTATACACTATGCACTTTTTCACTTATACAAAATGCACTTATACACTATGCACTTATACACTATGCACTTATACAAAATGCACTTATACACTATGCACTTATACACTATGCACTTATACAAAATTCACTTATACACTATGCACTTATACACTATGCACTTATACAAAATTCACTTATACATTATGCACTTATACACTATGCACTTATACAAAATTCACTTATACATTATGCACTTATACACTATGCACTTATACAAAATGCACTTATACACTATGCACTTATACACTATGCACTTATACACTATGCACTTATACAAAATTCACTTATACATTATGCACTTATACACTATGCACTTATACAAAATGCACTTATACACTATGCACTTACACACTATGCACTTACACACTATGCACTTACACACTATGCACTTATACAAAATGTACTTATACACTATGCACTTATACAAAATGCACTTATACACTATGCACTTATACAAAATGCACTTATACACTATGCACTTACACACTATGCACTTACACACTATGCACTTATACAAAATTCACTTATACACTATGCACTTATGCACTATGCACTTATGCACAATGCACTTATACACTATGCACTTTTTCACTTATACAAAATGCACTTATACACTATGCACTTATACAAAATTCACTTAACACTATGCACTTATACAAAATTCAGTCTAGAACTACAGTAAGATCATGTTCACACACAACACTCTGATTTCTGTCACCATGGCAACACCAGAGCTGTCACTCAATACATCAGAAACAATGTAACTGTTACTTATTTGAAAAAGTAACTTAGATATTTCCTTCTAAATTAAAAAGCAGTGCCTTACTTTACTAGTTACTTAAAGTAATCTGATTACGTAATTCGCGTTACTTGTAATGCATTACTTTACTAGTTACTTAAAGTAATCTGATTACGTAATTCGCGTTACTTGTAATGCATTACTTTACTAGTTGCTTAAAGTAATCTGATTACGTAATTCGCATTACTTGTAATGCATTACTTTACTAGTTGCTTAAAGTAATCTGATTACGTAATTCGCGTTACTTGTAATGCATTACTTTACTAGTTACTTAAAGTAATCTGATTACGTAATTCGCATTACTTGTAATGCATTACTTTACTAGTTGCTTAAAGTAATCTGATTACGTAATTCGCGTTACTTGTAATGCATTACTTTACTAGTTACTTAAAAAAGTAATCTGATTATGTAGCTCACGTTACTTGTAATGCGTTACCCCCAACACTGGTTATTTTGTCATTAAATCAGAGTCTGATAGCCCCTCCCCCTCCGCTTAAGTTGAGTGCATAAAGTGTTCAACATTCCACACTTCGTTTTTTCGGTTATTTAAGTGCATCATCCGGGTATTTAAAGTGCACTTTTCTTTTTGGAATTTTCAGTGTGAACACACTACACTAAAACGTCATAGAATAGTGCATGAGTACGTGATTTGGGACGCACCTATTCATTCATCCGTGATATCAGAACCTGTCTCTGACATTAGTGTGTGTGTGATGATGATGATGCTTTCCTGTGCACGCAGTGACATCATCAACGTGGTGGCGTCGGATCACCGTGCGTTCAGCACCAAACAGAAGACGATGGGGAAGGAAGACTTCACCAAGATCCCTCACGGAGCGGCCGGCGTGGAGGACCGCATGAGCATCATCTGGGAGAGAGGAGTGGTGCGACACCAGCCAATAATTCATTAAATTCATCTAATTCATCTTGAATTAATCGCACATCCATTTGGCCTGAGAAATCACCCCCCCCAAAAAAAAGATTGTTTAAAGTTATTACTGCGTTAGATGAGAAAAACATTCATTAGACATTGCAAAAAGTAGCTTTAGAAAGAAATATTTTGATTGAACATTGCATAAATATTAACAATAGTTCTTTTTAAAATTAATATTGAAAGTGAGTCATTTAGTAAAAAAGCAAGTGATTGTCTTTACGAATGAGTCATTGAATCACTGGCTCACTCAATTCGCTCAAAACCACAGATTCATTCAGAAATAAAAAGTGATTTTCTTTGTGTAAATCATTGAATCATTGACTTACTCGAGTCATTTAAAAATGTAGATTAATTTAGGAACAAAGCAAGTGACTGTCTTTATAAATGAGTCATTGAATCATTGGCTCACTCAATTCGCTCAAAACCATGGATTCGTTCAGAAACGAAGCAGGTGACTGTCTATATGAATGAGTCATTGAATCAGTGACTCGCTCAATTCATTCAAAACCACAGATTCATTCAGTAACGTGGATATTTATTAGTTCTTTTTTAAATTAATACATAGAAATATGAAATTATTTAAAAAAAAAGTGAAATTATTCTCTAGATATGAAACTAAAACTGTTGACGGCAAGTCACTGGCTTAATGAGTGAGTCACTCATCAAACCGATTCATTCAAACGGCTGATTCATTCAGAAATGAAGCTATTTTACTGTCTTTATAAATGAGTCATTGAATCATTAGCTCACTCAATTCGCTCAAAACCACGGATTCATTCAGAAACAAAGCAAGTGACTTTCTTTATGAATGAGTCATTGAATCATTGACTCACTCGATTCATTTAAAAATGTAGATTAATTTAGGAACAAAGCAAGTGACTGTCTTTATGAACGAGTCATTGAATCATTGACTCACTCGATTCGTTTAAAAATGTAGATTAATTTAGGAACAAAGCAAGTGACTGTCTTTATGAACGAGTCATTGAATCATTGACTCACTCGATTCGTTTAAAAATGTAGATTAATTTAGGAACAAAGCAAGTGACTGTCTTTATGAACGAGTCATTGAATCATTGACTCACTCGATTCATTTAAAAATGTAGATTAATTTAGGAACAAAGCAAGTGACTGTCTTTATGAACGAGTCATTGAATCATTGACTCACTCGATTCGTTTAAAAATGTAGATTAATTTAGGAACAAAGCAAGTGACTGTCTTTATGAACGAGTCATTGAATCATTGACTCACTCGATTCGTTTAAAAATGTAGATTAATTTAGGAACAAAGCAAGTGACTGTCTTTATGAACGAGTCATTGAATCATTGACTCACTCGATTCATTTAAAAATGTAGATTCATTTAGGAACAAAGCAAGTGACTGTCTTTATGAACGAGTCATTGAATCATTGACTCACTCGATTCGTTTAAAAATGTAGATTAATTTAGGAACAAAGCAAGTGACTGTCTTTATGAACGAGTCATTGAATCATTGACTCACTCGATTCGTTTAAAAATGTAGATTAATTTAGGAACAAAGCAAGTGACTGTCTTTATGAACAAGTCATTGAATCATTGACTCACTCGATTCATTCAAACCACAGATTCATTCAGTAATGTTTTCGGTTCCTCAGGTCGCTGGTAAGATGGATGAGAATCGTTTTGTGGCCGTGACCAGCTCGAATGCGGCTAAGATCTATAATCTGTACCCGCGGAAGGGCCGCATTGTCCCCGGAGCCGACGCTGATGTGGTGGTGTGGGACCCGGACGCCAGCCGGTACTGGACGCTTTACTGGATTTACTTTGGGAGATAAAGCTTTTCTTCCTCTGGACTGAGAAAAATCTGGTGTAGGAACAATTTTCACTCAGAAATTGCTAGTAAATTTGGCAAATAATTACAAAGAAATGGCAAGTAACACATTGAGTTAAATGTGAAATTTTGAAGTAGAAAGACTGAAATGGTATTTTGACCAATTATCCAATAATTTTGTTTTATTTATAACTTCAAAATATATATATATATATATATTTTTTTTACAGTATAGTGCATACTGAGATATTTATACATTGATATATATATATATATATATATATATATATATGTGTGTGTATATATTATTTTTTCCCCAGTATAGTGCATACTGAGATATTTATACATTGAGATATATATATATATTTTATTTTTTCAGTATAGTGCATACTGAGATATTTATAATATAATCGTTTAAATGTATTAATTTTAGCAGTTGCTACTTGAGAAAAATAGAGATCTGCCACAGAAACACTATACAATTCATTTTAAAATATTTTAAATATTTTATCATATTAATATGTTAAAAATATAGCATTCAATAGTTTGGGTTCAGTAAGTAAAAAAAAAATAAAAAAAGTATCTTCTGCTCACCAAGACTGCATTTATTTCACCATAAATACAGTAAAAATAGTGAAATATTATTCTAATGTAAAACAGCTGTTTTCTATGTGAATATGTGTTAAACTGTAATTTATTTCTGTGATCAAAGCTGTATTTTCAGCATCATTACTCCAGTCTTCAGTGTCACATGATCTTCAGAAATCATAATAATATGCTGCTCAAGAAACATTTCTGATTATTATCATCAATATTGAATATTTTTGTGAAAACCATGATACATTTTATTTTTCATGATTCACAGATGAATAAAAAGTTCAAAAGAACAGCATTTATTAGAAATAGAAATCTTTTGTAACATTATAAATGTCTTCACTGTCTTTCATCAATTTATTGCATCCCTAATGAACAAAAGTATTAATTTCTTTTAAAAAATCATACTGACCGACCCCAAACTTTTGAATGGGATTATATATTTAATAAAGACAACTTTATAAACATTTTTATTTTTATATTTTCTTTTTCAATTTAATTTTAGTTCAAGTTAAAATTTTGTGGTTTTGTCAGGGGGGGGGGGGTTATGTGTACATAGTTTTTATTACTTTTTTAATGTATTATTTATTACATTTTATATATTTTATTTTATTTCAAGCAACAGAAGTTTCAGTTGGCTGTAATGAACTTGCACTCGTATCCGTCTGTCGCTGCAGGACGATCTCGGCGAGTTCTCAGGTTCAGGGCGGAGACTTTAACCTGTACGAGGGCCAGCGCTGTCACGGCGTCCCGCTGGTGACCATCAGCCGCGGTCGTCTGGTGTGTGAGAACGGCGTGTTCACCTGCGCTCAGGGCTCCGGGAGGTTCTACCCCATGCGATCCTTCCCGGATTTCCTCTACAAGAAGATGGTCCAGAGAGAGAAGGTGCCGCTGTCTGTATATGAATCTCTTTCACACTGTCATGAATCAATGTTGGGGGTAATGCATTACAAGTAACACTAGTTACGTTCAGATTACTTTTTTCAAGTAACTAGTAAAGTAACACTAGTCACGTAATCAGATTACTTTTTAAAAATTAACTAGTAACATAACGCATTACAAGTAACGCTAGTTATGTAATCAGATTACTTTTTCAAGTAACTAGTAAAGTAATGCTAGTTATGTAATCAGATTGCTTTTTTCAATTAAATAGTAACATAACGCATTACAAGTAACGGTAGTTATGTAATCAGATTACTTTTTCAAGTAACGGAAAGTAACACAAGTAACGTAATTAGTTACTTTTTTAGGGAGTAACGCAATATTGTAACGCATTACTTTCCATAAAAAGTAACTAAGTAACGTAATTAGTTACTTTTTTAGGGAGTAACGCAATATTGTAACGCATTACTTTCCATAAAAAGTAACTAAGTAATGTAATTAGTTACTTTTTTAGGGAGTAACGCAACATTGTAACGCATTACTTTCCATAAAAAGTAACTAAGTAACGTAATTAGTTACTTTTTTAGGGAGTAACGCATTACTTCTAAAAGTAACTCTTCCCCAGCGCTGCTCATGATGATGCTAACGCTGTCGTGATCCACAGACTCAGAGGCTGCGCGGCGTGGATCGAGCGCCGTATTCAGGTGACGTCGCCTCCGTAACCAACTCTATCCGGAAGGAATCCGCGGCTCCGGAGGGCGATGTTCCCATGCGAGCGTCTACACGACACACCGGCGTACGAGACCTGCACGAGTCCAGCTTCAGCCTATCAGGTGCGTGTCTGAGATTTACATTGAAGATTTACAAAAAACACCTAAAATTAGATAATTTGATGATGTGTGTGTGTGTGTGTATATGTGTGTGAGTGTGAGTGTGTGTGTGTGTGTGTGTTCTGTCTCTGTGAGTGTGTGTGTGTGTGTGTGTGTGTGAGAGAGTGTGTGTGTGTGTCTGTGTGTGTGTCTGTGTGTGTGTGTGTGTGTGTGAGTGTGTGGTGTGTGTGTGAGAGAGTGTGTGTGTGTGTCTGTGTCTGTGTGTGTGTTGTGTGTGTGTGTGAGAGAGTGTGTGTCTGTGTCTGTGTCTGTGTGTGTGTGTGTGTGTGTGTGTTGTGTGTGTGTGTGTGTGTCAGCTTTAATGCACTTTTAATGGACAACATGTAATATTTAACAATCTGTAATGGAGTGGAAAAATATGTTAAAATACTCCATTTAAGATCAAAGATCTGTACAAAATAAGCAAAATAAGCTTCTTCTGTGATTTTCTGTGTGTTTGGATGCAGTAAAAGCAGAAAACATCTGCTCATGTTTGCATGTCCTTCAGTCTCTGGTCATAATTCTGAGCTTGAAATCATGATTAGAAATAAAATAGTCATGTGTGTGGAAATCTGCTTAGAATTGAACAAAGCAGCTTTACAGAAAATGTTAAGTTTGTACATTATATTTAGGAGTAGGTTAAACAAAAACTGTTATTTTGGATGCGTTTAATCGTGATTAATCGTTAGACAGCACTAGATTCGGTAACTGATGGTCGTGTGCTGAGGATTGTGGGATTGTGTTTTCTTCAGGAGCTCAGGTGGACGATCACATTCCTAAGAGATCCTCGGCTAGAATCCTGGCTCCACCTGGTGGACGTTCCAGTGGCATCTGGTAACCGTGGCAACCGCAGCACCGTCTCCACGGCGACGCCTTCACACAAGTATTAAATATCGCTGTAAACGAAGAACCGGATCGAATCGCGGTCAGCGTCGCATCCAAAGTGCCAATTCAGCTAAACTCAAACTGTACCGCATTACGATAAAACCAACCAAAAACCACATTTCTGCCGTTATATCCTCGCATTCCTTCTTTTGTGAAACAACGAAAAAATAAGGTATTTTGAGGAATGTTGGGAACCAAGCCGTTTTGGGCCCCATTGACTTCTGTAGTATTTTAAGCGAACAAAAATATGTTTCCAAGAACGTTTTGTTACGTTATGAAAACAACTGAATGTTCTCTGAACGTAAAAATATTCTTGGTTATGTAAATGTTAAAGAAAACGTTATAATTAAATTTACTTAAAAACATTATGGTAACTTAATATTTTTGAGTAGTTTTTAAGGCTTGTTTTTTTTTCCGGATTAAATCATGTGAAATCTCCTAAATTAATTAATCTATGACATAATGAATTTAATATAATTAGTGAAATGTGCTCATTTATTTTAAGTTGATTCTCAAAAGTCTGTTTATATTTGACTTTGAGTTATTTTATACATTTAAAAGACTGTAAACAGCTCAAATACTTGAGAAATACTGTAAAATACTGTACTAGAACTCATTGAACAAGGCTTAATGCATTATAGGAGTAATATCCATAACCATAAACTCCATAATCATAATCTCTAATCTTCAGCACAATGGAAACTTCAATGTAACAGAAACTCTTTCAAATGTCAAACTGAATATTAAACATTAATAGATGTTTCGCTTCACTCAAAAACACATTAAATAGCATTTAATTTCAATATTTACTCTCCATATCCAGCCATACGCAAAGCATAACAATCACCTCTAAAATAAAACTGCAAAATTGAGCTAATTATCTTCTTTCCTTAATTGTTTTAGTTTAATCAGTTCCTCGATTCAAGCCTCAAAACTGCTTAAGTTTCCTTTAAAAAAATGATGAAAACACATCTCTTGTTTTTTTTTTAATTTTTCTATACAACACTGAATCACAATTTCTTTAATGAAATATACTCACTATTTTTAATGATCACCTTGATTTTTTTAATGAAAATTACAAGACCAAAGAGATTAATTTTTTACAGTGTAACATTTCATTATATAGTTTTTCAAACATTATGCGAACGTCCAACTAAAACATTTCAGAAAAAGATTCCATTAACAATGCATATATCGTTATAAAAAAATATGCATATATATATATTATAAAAAAAAAAAACATATATATATATATTATAATAATATATATAATATATAATTTTTTGAGAGCGTTATTAAAGACCAGATCAGTGAACAAACCTTCTATTAATGTTGCTGGAGAGAAGTTCTCAGTTAGCTGGGATACTATGGAAGTCAATGGGTGCCGTCAACTGTCTGGTTCCTGCCGTTCTTCAAAATGTGTTCAGCATAAAAAAACACTCATATAGGTTTTAAATGATGAGAGTATTTTTATTTTTAATTCACGTGCGTTCGTCGTTCTTCTCCAGATCACTGTTTATAGTTGATTTTGCCAAAAGAGTAATGAGGAAAACCGTTATGAGCTAAGTATTAAAACTGACTGCATAATTCAAGTATAAATGTTTAGATATCTAGAGTAACAGTCCGTGTAAAGCAAAACCAAGTGTTTTTTTCCCTCCTGCTTCAGGAAACATGCCATTGTTTCTTCATCAGGTTTGTAGAAATGCATCTCTGCATCAGTGTCTCAGCAATGCAAGTGAATGGGTGCCGTCAGAACGAGAGCTGATAATGTGCTCATCTTGAGATCAGGATGAGTTTGTTTCTTCATCAGGTTTGTAGAAATGCATCTCTGCATCAGTGTCTCAGCAATGCAAGTGAATGGGTGCCGTCAGAACGAGAGCTGATAATGTGCTCATCTTGAGATCAGGATGAGTTTGTTTCTTCATCAGGTTTGTAGAAATGCATCTCTGCATC
>JALXFT010003607.1:0-10000 GCA_023376895.1 Aspiorhynchus laticeps
AAGCATCAGTGTCTTGAACTTGATGCGAGCTGCCACTGGTAGCCAGTGCAGTGAGATGAAGAGAGGTGTAACATGGGCTCTTTTGGGCTCGTTGAAGACCAGTCGTGCCGCTGCATTCTGAATCATTTGTAGAGGTTTGATTGCGTTTGATGGAAGTCCAGCCAGAAGAGCATTGCAGTAGTCCAGCCTAGAAACGACAAGGGCCTGGACAAGAAGTTGTAACATCTTTACACTCTACTCCTTTTATCAGTAAACTTGATATGGCCTTATTCTCCTGTCTCCTTTTCTCTAAACTACTGAAATACGAGGTATTCTTTTCCCCAGAAACAAGCACCTTGGGCTCTTTTACAATACATATCATCTAATTTACTTTGTAGTATCAATAATCTATCTTTATCGTCACCGTTTAATTCTACTTTTTCACAATATTTACTAATTTCCTGAAACAGGCATCCTTCCTCTTTTCTTTTTTCCTTAATTAACTCCTTACTGAACTTGATGGAACTTTCTCTAATTTTATATTTTAAAAATTCCCATTTATTAAAAAAAGTATGTATTGTCTCATTATTTTCAGTTTCGGCTATTATTTCTTTTATTCTTGTACAATATTCCTTATTTTTTAACAGACCTGAATTCAATTTCCAATAACCTTTATTTTTACTTCTTCTATTAGCCGAATTTATCTTCATTTCTATTATACAGTGATCTGTTAATGGGCTTTAAAAATCAAAAGATCCGAGACATACCCAGCAAGTGCATCGACAACCAGCCAATAGTCAATTCTAGATTTGCAGGTGTTATTAGGTTTATGCCAGGAGTATTGCCTTATTCCTGGATTTACCCTTCTCCATATATCTACCAGATAATTTCTGGTAACAAATTCTCCAATTATACGATTAAAATGGTTAGTGTCAAATTTAGAGGGCCATCTGTCTTCCCATTCATCCGGTGTCATATTCCAGTCACCTCCCATTAAAATAAAATCTGTAGGGTATAATGTTTTGAGCTCTGATAGTGTGATTGTAACATCTTCAAGCAATTGTTTATTTTGGGCATTAGTTTTATGTCCATATATATTTGTTAAGATAAAAAAGTAACTATCAACTTTTAAAACCACATTAACCAATGACCTTGATCATCTGCCCTGTGTGTAATTATGTCACCTGGAAACCTATTAAAACAAATTGCAACACCAGCGGACTTATTGGTCCCATGACTAAATAATATTCGAAAAATGCATTGTTTTTATTCTTGAAAGATGAAACGTGTGATTTAGCAATTAACTCGATTATTATTCTTGGGAAGTTATTATTGCATCAGAACAGATTGCTGAAAATTCTTCCATATTTTCACAAATAACTGTTATTATTTCTTGTCTCTGAAACAATAATAAACATAATAAACTTGCTCAGAACACCTAGTAATTATCTTATCTTGTCTGATTAAGATATTTAGCTTTTTGTACCAGGCCATTTATTATTAGTTCAATAAATTTCATTAAAAATAATAATAATAATAAATAAATCTGGTGAGATTTAATGTAGCCACTTTTGTCTTAAAACTAAAATACGGTGTGAAAATATTCAATATGCGCTCATTTATTATGCAGCATAACCATCAACAATACTGTAAATAATCAGGTTATATACAGATATACAGAAGCCACACATTAAAACAAACCTTTACAAAGTCAACAAACAAACACATAATGAGAAGTTATGACATAAAAATACATAATTATGAGATAAAACGACAAAATAGCTATCATGATTTAGACAAATCTTATTACAATTAGTTTTGACAGCTTTTTATCTCCTACTTTTATGTCATAATTTCGACTTTTTATGTTTATATTTCGATTATGTCATTATTTAGACGTTTGAAGTCATATATACAGGTTTTATCTCATATTTATTCCAATTTATTACGCCATAATTCACTTTTCCTCTCATAAGTATGACTTCCCAAAGCATAATTGTATTTATTTAATCTTCATACATGTGCATGCAGAGTTCTGTTTCATGTTGGTGAATGTTACATGAAGATGCACACATTATTATATTTTAATAGTACAGTTTTAAAGTATATAATGCATACTGAGACGTAATAAAATAAATCACTTAACGGCTCCCATAGCTTATTCTTATTCCTAATGCTTTCTTTTTAATGGTGTTATTTATTTTTATTTTTTTTTAATAAAAAAAATAATAAAAATCAGTGTGAAATCGCGTGCTGTGGATGATTACAAAATAAAAGCTCCGAGGGGGGGGGGTCTAGGATCATATGCGTGGTCACGTGACCCAGCGACGCGGCCCAGACAGCATCAGCATCAGCGCTAACAACACAACACACTCATCTCACACACACACACACACTCACAGGTAAAGAGCAGCACCGGCTCGTTCGGGATCATCTCGGGACCGGTTCCGTGCCTCAAACACGTCCTGCTCTGGTGTTTTAACGCGGGAAAGCAGCGGGGAGCGCGGGAAGCGAGTGTAGCAGCGGAGCTAACAAAAGCCTCACAAACGAAGCTAAGACGCGTTTTCTGAACAACACGACGCGTTATTAGACCTACTTCTTATCTAGCATTAATCTAACAACACATTCGATTCTCGTTAATTCTATATTTGTGCTGAATTGTGCATGTTTGTTTCTTCACAATGCTGTTATTGTCGTTGGATCTGTCATAAAAACGGATTTAATGATGCATTATGGCTATTAGGTGACCGATCGCTTTGTTGTTGTTGCTATAAATACTCGTTTCTAGATATTATGGTGAATTCTGGCGTTTTTATTGTTCGTTTTGTGTGATTTCAGCACGTAACGTAACACTGAGGTAAAACGGCGAATTAAAGCGCCATTTGTTTTGAAGTAATACTGTTTCTGGTATCGTTAGCTAACGAACGTGTGCGTTTTTTGTTATTATTTTAACGTTATTCGACAGCATTTGTGTGTTCTGTCACGTTCAGAATCATTAATTGTGTTTATATTCTGCCGTTGTGCTCTTAAAGGAAAACCCCCGACGCTGATTGGCCGGCGGCTCCTCCTCTGAAGCGATGACGTCACGGGCGGAGCGCAGGCGAACCCCGCGTTCCGTCCGTCGATGACGTCACCCCCTCGGGTCGCGATGACGTCATGAGGGGGCTACGTCGCTTCTGTGACTGGGATATTCGGTGATTTCCCGGGAAAGGCGCGGCCGGCTTAATTCATGTGCCTTGTTGCTAGTTTTATGCAGTACTTTTGGGCCGCAAGTGTTTGTGACGCAGCGCCCGCTCTCTCCCGGACCCCAAGGACCCGCCGGTGACTCTGTGGATTTGCGTGGATCCGCCGGTAGAAGCAGGCATGTTTGCGGCGGTGGAGCTTGGGCCCGTTCTGTGCAGCGACTCCAACATACTGTGCCTGTCCTGGAAGGGCCGCGTGCCCCGCAGCGAGAAGGAGAAGCCCGTGTGCAGGAGGCGCTGCTATGAGGAGGGCTGGCTGGCCACGGGGAACGGCCGGGGGGTCGTGGGGGTCACCTTCACCTCCAGCCACTGCAGGAGAGACCGACCCACCCCGCAGCGAATCAACTTCAACCTGAGGGGACACAACAGTGAGGTGAGAAACGTCAATAAACGCTGATTCTAACATTGTGAGTGTAATAGTTGATACACACACACACACACTCTCACTCGCACACACTCTCACACACTCTCACACACACACACATACATACTCACTCACTCACTCACTCACTCACTCACTCACACACACACATACATACTCACTCACACTCTCACTCACACACACTCTCACTCACACACACTCTCACACACTCACGCACGCACGCACAAACACACTCACTCACTCACTCTCACACACACTCGCACACACTCACACGCACTCACTCACTCACACGCACTCACTCACTCACTCTCACACACACTCGCACACACTCACACACACACACACTCAAACACACTCACTCACTCACTCTCACACACACTCGCACACACTCGCACTCACTCACACACTCACTCACTCACACTCACTCACTCACACACACTCTCACACACTCACACACACTCACTCACACTCACACTCACTCACTCTCACACACACTCGCACACACTCACACACACACACACTCAAACACACTCACTCACTCACTCTCACACACACTCGCACACACTCGCACTCACTCACACACTCACTCACTCACACACACTCTCACACACTCACACACACTCACTCACACTCACTCACACACACTCACACTGTTTGGTAATTAATCCTGTGATAACTTCTGGTGATTGAGGTGAGATGTTGTTGGGTAAAACAGCTTAAAACGGCCGACTCTACTCTTCTAATACTTTATCTTCTGGAGGATCTCATTGTTCCCCGTGGGATTTATCTAATGCTTCAGAAACAAGTAATAACACACTACAGTGTCATTTGTGGGGTTTGTTTGCGTCTCTCGAGTGTTTTCGCCGGCGAGTGTCCATCACACGTGAAGAGAGCAGAAAATAGACGGGATAAAAATACACGACTGTAATCTGCTCTGCTGGGATTCTGAACCTTGTTGCATCTTTAAAGCGTCTCATCATCAGCCTCTGATATAAAACCATTCATCACACACACACGCACTCTCAGACGCGCGCACTCTCACACACACACTCACTCACTCGCGCACACACACTCACTCACACACTCTCACACGCACTCACTCACTCTCTTACACACACTCACACTCACTCGCGCACACACACACACACACTCACTCGCACACTCTCTCACACACACACGCACTCACACACACTCACTCACACACACGCACACTCACACTCACTCACATGTAGGGCTGCACGATATATTGCATGCGATATGCATGCGCATCTCGTCAGTAAAGCCGGTTCCTTGATTAGCGGTTAATCTCCATCACCTGTTTTCAAATGGAGCGGCATTTAATACACGGAGCCGTAGTTCACTGACAAGCTACGCATATATCGACTGATATATCGCCTTTGATATGAACGCGATATATGCGTAGCTTGTCAGTGAACTACGGCTCCGTGTATTAAATGCCGCTCCATTTGAAAACAGGTGATGGAGATTAACCGCTAATCAAGGAACCGGCTTTACTGACGAGATGCGCATGCATATCGCATGCAATATATCGTGCAGCCCTACTCACATGCGCACACACACGCACTCACACACGCACACTCTCTCGCACACACACTCTCTCACACGCACTCACACATACACTCACTCACACACACTCACTCACTCTCGCACACTCTCTCGCACACACACTCGCACACTCTCACACGCACTCACACGCACACACACTCTCACACACGCACACTCACACGCACTCACACACGCACACACACTCACACGCACTCACACACGCACACTCTCACACACACAAACACACGCACTCACACACACACTCTCTCACACGCACTCACTCGCACACTCTCACACACACTCTCACACGCACTCACACACACACTCTCACGCACCCACACGCACTCACACACACACTCTCACACGCACTCACACACACACTCACTCGCACACTCTCTCACACACACGCACTCACACACACTCACTCACACACACGCACACACACACTCACTCACATGCGCCACTCACATGCGCACACACGCACTCACACACGCACACTCTCACACACACAAACACACACGCACTCACACACACACTCTCTCGCACACACACTCTCTCACACACACAAACACACACGCACTCACACACACACTCTCTCACACGCACTCACTCGCACACTCTCACACACACTCTCACACGCACTCACACACACTCTCACGCACCCACACGCACTCACACACACACTCTCACACGCACTCACACACACACACTCACTCGCACACTCTCTCACACACACGCACACACACTCACACTCACTCACATGCGCCACTCACATGCGCACACACGCACTCACACACTCACACACACGCACTCACACACGCACACTCTCTCGCACACACTCTCTCACACGCACTCACACACACACTCTCTCACACGCACTCACACACACACTCTCACACGCACTCACACACTCACTCGCACACTCTCACACGCACTCACTCACTCTCACTCGCGCACACACACACGCACGCACACTCACACTCACTCACACACGCACTCACTCTCGCACACTCTCTCGCACACACACACTCTCTCGCACACACACTCTCTCACACACGCACAAACACACGCACACACACACGCTCTCACACGCACTCACACACACACACTCTCACACACGCACACTCTCGCACACACTCTCTCACACACACACAAACACATGCACACACACACACACACACACACGCTCTCACACGCACTCACACACACACACACACGCACACTCTCACACACGCACACACTCACACACACACGCACTCTCTCACACGCACTCACACACACACTCTCTCTCACACGCACTCACACACACTCTCTCTCACACTCTCACACGCACACACGCACTCACACACGCACTCTCTCACACGCACTCACACACACACTCACGCACACTCTCACACACACTCACACGCACTCACACACACACTCTCTCCCACGCACACTCACTCGCACACTCTCACACACACACACTCACTCGCACACGCACTCACACACACACACACGCACTCACTCACACACGCACTCACTCACACACGCACTCACACACACACGCACTCACACACACACGCACTCACACACACGCACTCACACACACACACGCACTCTCTCACACAAGGTTTTTCAAGGTTCTTGTTTATTTGTCACATACACAATCATACAGGGTATAATCAGTAGTGAAATGTAGGTCAGGACAGGTCCGCTCAATGGACAGTGCAAAAAATAAAAATAAAAGATGATACATAACACAGGAGCATATATATAAATGTAGGTAGGAATAAGATAAGAAATAAAAGTAATAATAATAATAATAATAATAATAGTACAAACAAGAAATAAAATTAGGAGTAAAGGAGTAAAATGTGCAATACAGTCTACTGTGGGTTTAATAAATATTAATATAAACAGGGATGTGCAAGATGAATGTGCAAACAGGTTGTACCAGGTATGTACACATAGCAGCAATGCGGAAGATGGAGAATGATGGGTGTTACAGTTTATTAAATTGAGTCCTGTAGATGTTATGAGACTGAGTTTAGGAGCCTGATGACCTGAGGGTAGAAGCTCCTCCTCAGTCTCTGTTTTTGCCATCACACTTCTGAAGCGCTTGCCCGATGGCAGTGTGATGAAGAGACGGTTACTGGGGTGATTTGAGTCCTTGATTATTTTTGCAGCTCTGCTTCTGCAGCGTTTGAGGTAGATGTCCTGCAGAGAGGGGAGGGCAGACCCAGAGATACGCTCAGCTAAGAGCACAACTCTCTGCAGAGCTTTGCAGTCCTGTTTTGTGGCGTTACTGTACCACACTGAAATACAAAAGACACACACGCACTCTCACACACTCTTTCATATACACGCACTCACACACACGCACTCTCACACACACACTCACTCACGCACTCACACGCACACTCTCACACACACACACGCACTCACACACACTCACACACACACTCACTCGCACACTCTCTCACACACGCACTCTCTCACACGCACTCACTCGCACACTCTCTCACACACTCTCTCACACACACACACACGCACTCTCACACACTCACACACACACTCACTCGCACACTCTCTCACACACGCACTCTCTCATACACACTCACTCGCACACTCTCTCACACACTCTCTCACACACACACACACGCACTCTCACACAGGCACTCACACACGCACGCACGCACTCACACACACACGCACTCAACACACACACACACACACTTTCATATATTATCAGTAAAGTGAGGCCACACGGCGCTAAAAATAGTAGTTTGTGAGAAAAGAAACGTTACCTAGTCTAGTCAGCAGCCTATATAGAGCACACCGTGAGTGTTATCTGTAAACACTTTAGCAGTTTTCCATGAACATTTTACAAATATGTATGAAATGAAAGCAGCTTTTCATTTGAGGAGTCTCATGCCGTCCCAAACCCGGATGACTTTCTTTATATCTGTACTCCAGGTTTTCTGCAGGTGAAGATGATCTTAAATCAGAGCAGAGCTTAAAGTCACATCATTAAATGTTGCATGCGCTGCAAGAAATGAGTCTTCCTCAGTATTTTTGTCTTGTTTTCTGATTTAAATATCTAAACATCCATGCATTTACTTGAGATCCTGAATAAAGAGATGAAGTGAAACTGAATTTTATGCTTAAAATAAGAGCAAATATCTGTCAGTGGGGTATGAACTTGTTTCCCTGTTTTTTTGCATGTTTTCTTTACTTGGTCTTAAATTTACCTTCATAAAAACTGCTTTAAAAATTACATTAAAAAGGCCAGGGAACATATGTAAGTTTTGCTTCATTTAAAATAAATAAAGGGCTTGATTTGTATCAAAATTGCATTTAAAAAGCCAGGGAAAAATACACTTTAATGACTTAAAAATCCCTGCAGCTGTTTTTCAGAGCAAAAAAAGTGTCATAAAACTTGTTATTTGTGTTCCACTGGGAACTTCTGGAAGGACATTACAGCGAGTAAACGGTGACATACTTAACATTTCTGATTAAACGCTCAAAGACACGGCTTTGGTTTGTAGATCTGTCCTCGAGTGACGTCACCTCATGTAAGCGGATCATGGGTTACGAGAGAATCTGGAAACACCTCTGCATGCATGTGATCTATGGCATTAAATACATATTAATCATATTACACTGCTGAGTTTGCATTCACAAGCACAGGTTTTATCAGAAAACGGCATGAAAGCATGTCTTTGGCTTCTGTTGTGAGTCCAGCACGCGTCCAGCACGCGTCTGCTGTCGGAGGATGAGTGGAGAGTTCATTATGGACTCGTTCTGTGGCTTTGGCTTTCTGCTGTAATCCAGCATTGGTCAGATCTTGTTGTGACGTCTTAATATAGAGGCGTGTGTGTTTCCCTGCGTCTGCACGCGGATCAGTGTGTGTCTGTGACGGAAACGGCTTACACTTTAATTATTGATCATGTGATTTACTTCCCTCATGATCTCTTTATTTAAATGTTTTTATTCTTGTTTTCATTGGTTCTAAAATCAAAAATATATTCGCTTCTAATATGCAAAAATATCTAAGAAGGCTAGGTAAAAATACATTTTAATAAAACATTTTAATTATTTTTTATTTTTTTGAGGTTGTGATTTCAAGGCCTGAAAAATCAATGTAATGGTAATTTTATTGACCATCAGTCACTCATATTTTGTGTATATATATATATTTGCTTTTGCTTGATTCTATAATATTAGCTAGATTTGCTGCAAAATTGCATTGAAAATGTCGGGAAAAAATTTAGAGAAATTAATTTTAATTTTAAAATTGTGATTTTTAAGGCCTGAAAAAGTAAATGTAATGACCTTTTAATTTTTTATTGACATCAATCACTCATATTTCTTATGTTTTGCTTGATTCTAAAATATCAAATAAATAGCTTGATTTTCTTCAAATTTGCACTTAAAAATTATATTAAAAATTGCATTAAAATGGCTAGAAATTTTTTTATTTGAGACAAAAACAAATGTTAATTCTGAAATTAAATTAAAATATTTAAAATAAAAATCTTAAAATTATGACATAAAAATCATATTAAAAATTGCATTAAAAAGGCAAGAAAAAAATGTATTTAAAAAAAAAAAAACCATGTTAATTTTGAAATTAAATTAAAATATTAATAATTTAAATATTTAAAATAAAAAGGCTTGATTTGCTTCAAATTTGCATAAAATTGCATGTATAAAATGACTTTTTTTGTATGCTAACAAGTCATTTAAATATATTAATTTCAACAATTGGTAAAGTCATGTGAATTTGTTGCAAATTACCAACAAAAAAAACCACACTGATGTCATTTAAATCACATTAAATGCATAT
>JALXFT010003607.1:12500-52500 GCA_023376895.1 Aspiorhynchus laticeps
GTAAATGAACACTGCATAGTTTTCACTGTATGTATAGATTAAAGGTTATTAAAGCTATACCGTTATTCAGATTAAGAGCTATGGGGGATTTTCTCTCACATTTTGTCCAAGCGCCAGTCTGTCACTTTAAGATAATATATTGACACGCATCGGATTTTCTCCCAACTGTTCTCGCCCACTTAAGACATAGCTAAACTATGTTTAAGTGAATACTCTCGTAGCCGACCATTTGGACATATTTTGTG
The DNA here is from genome assembly GCA_023376895.1 of Aspiorhynchus laticeps. Lineage (NCBI taxonomy): Eukaryota > Metazoa > Chordata > Actinopteri > Cypriniformes > Cyprinidae > Aspiorhynchus > Aspiorhynchus laticeps. Next base: position 12,746 of record JALXFT010003607.1, read on the forward strand.
TGTATTTGATCGTTTGGACGCGCCCGAAGCTCAAAGTGTAATTTGCCTGTCCGTTTTGGAGCGCGCTGCGCAAGCACGCGCACACACACACACGCGCGCGCACACGCACACACACACATTTCAGCCTGGGGAACCGCGTCTCTCGCGCGGATTGTACTTTCTACGTTTTATTAGCAAACATGTCCCACAATTTAGCAACAGTAAAGACAGCATCTTACAACAATCACCGATGATGATTCTGACGTTAAGTTTTGGTTAGGGAGGAACGAATGCGCGCCGCTGTAAAGGGAAGGAAGTTGTGCTAGAAGAAACGCGGCTATAATCCTTAGAAGCCAAAATCGAAAAAAATTAACTTCTTAATATAACAGCCACAGGCCTAAATAGTAAGCAGATGTTTGAATAGTTAGTTCTCTCATCATAATTAAACAGGGCTTTCATGTTGCGCGTGCTGAAGCTCCTCTGCGTGAGCGCGATCTCACTTCTGAATTGCGAATAGCAAAAATGCATAATAGACAAATGTTTGAATATTATTGCACATTAAAACAGCTGGCAACTGTGGTGAGATAGAATTTGCAAGATAATGTGTATATATAGCAACAATAAATGTATGTGTGTTTTCATAATTTCTCCAGTACCGACAGCAGAACCGATAACGTCAGAGCTTATCGATACTCCGGTCTTTCATAATTTAGCCCCGAGACCGATTTAATACCGAGTTTCGGTACCCATCCCTAGTCCTAAACTCCTGAAACACTGCTGTCTCATATTTTAGAGCAGTCTGCAATTTATGAAAGAAATCAATTAAATCTGTATGTGAGAGAGATTGTGTGTGAGTGTGTGTGAGAGAGTGTGTGTGTGTGTGTGAGAGAGTGTGTGTGTGAGAGAGTGTGTGTGTGTGTGAGAGAGTGTGTGTGTGTGTGGAGAGAGTGTGTGTGTGTGTGAGAGAGTGTGTGTGTGTGAGAGAGTGTGTGTGTGTGAGAGAGTGTGTGTGTGTGTGAGAGAGTGTGTGTGTGTGAGAGAGTGTGTGTGTGTGAGAGAGTGTGTGTGTGTGAGAGAGTGTGTGTGTGTGAGAGAGTGTGTGTGTGTGAGAGAGTGTGTGTGTGTGTGTGAGAGTGTGTGTGAGAGTGTGTGTGTGTGTGTGTGTGTGAGTGTGTGTGAGTGTGTGTGAGTGTGTGTGAGTGTGTGTGTGTGTGTGTGTGTGTGTGAGAGTGTGTGAGAGTGTGTGTGTGTGTGAGAGAGTGTGTGTGTGTGTGAGAGAGTGTGTGTGTGTGTGTGAGTGAGGGTGTGTGAGTGAGGGTGTGTGAGTGAGGGTGTGTGAGTGAGGGTGTGTGTGTGTGTGTGTGAGTGTGTGTGTGTGTGTGTGTGTGTGTGGAGAGTGTGTGTGTGAGAGTGTGTGTGTGAGAGTGTGTGTGTGAGAGTGTGTGTGTGGAGAGTGTGTGTGTGTGAGAGTGTGTGTGTGTGAGAGTGTGTGTGTGTGAGAGTGTGTGTGTGTGAGAGTGTGTGAGAGTGTGTGTGTGAGAGAGTGTGTGTGAGAGTGTGTGTGTGTGTGTGTGGAAAAAAATTAGATGTAACCGCCTTTGTAATAGTTAACATTTTCAAAAGTAATTTAATTACACACTTTTTCTCAGTAACTGTAACTAATTACATTTATTACGTAATTCCGTTACGTGTAACTAGTTGCTCCAACACTGCGCATCGCAGAGCTAACGCTAGCCCAGCATTTGTGCTTAAAAAGTGTATAAATATAATTTTTTTTTCAGAAAATGAGTGATGGTTTGGTTAGATAAGACTCTTATTCCTCGGCTGGGGTCAAATCACTGGCCACCATTGAAGTCACTATATGGAGAAAAATCCTGGAATGTTTTCCTCAAAAAACTCATTTCTTTGCGACTGAAGAAAGACATGAGCATCTTGGACGACACGAGGGTCAGTAAATGATCAGATGTTTGTTCTGGAAGAGCACTTCTCCGTTAGCGTCACACGGTGTTTAACGAGCTGTACCTGCGCAGGTGAGCGACTTCACCTGGTCTCACGACGGCATGCAGGCGCTGATCTCGTACCGCGACGGCTTCGTGCTGGTGGGCTCTGTGAGCGGTCAGCGCCACTGGTCCTCTGAGATCAACCTGGAGAGTCAGATCACCTGTGGGATCTGGACCCCCGACGACCAGCAGGTGACACACAGCTCTGCACCGTTGTGCTTGTGAACTCGATGCTTGGGTCTTTATAATGTCTTGATTAAATTCAGTTGATCAGATAAAAATTAATAAATAAATAAAATATAATGTAATTTATTTTGTCAATTATATAAAAAAAAAAAAAATAAATAAATATATATATATATATATATATATATATATATATAATTATATATATATATATATATATATATATATATATATATATATATTAAAATTAATAAAATAAAATATAATGTCATATTTTAGTATTAACTATCTTAAATCTAAATACTAATTCTTATTATTTTGTCAATTGTTTTAAATAAATAAATATTAAATTATTTTTAAAAACTTAAATTAATAAATTAATCTAAATAAAATGTCATATTTTAGTCTCAACTATCTTATCTAAAAACTGATTCTTATTATTTTAAATAATACATTTAAATTATTTTTAAAAACTTAAATTAATATAAATAAAATATATAATGTAATATTTAAGTCTTAACTATCTTAAATCTAAAAACTAATTCTTTGTCAATTATTTTGAAAATAATACATTTAAATTATTTTTAAAAACTTAAATTAATAAATTAATATAAATAAATAAATAAAATATATAATGTAATATTTAAGTCTTAACTATCTTAAATCTAAAAACGAATTCTTATTATTTTAATTATTTTGAAAAAATAAATATAAAATTATTTTTAACGTATATTAATACATTTATATAAATAAAAATAAATAAATAAAATATAATGGCATATTTAAGTCTTAACTATCTTAAATCTAAAAACGAATTATTTGTCAATTATTTTGAAAATAATACATTTAAATTATTTTAAAAAACTTAAATTAATAAATATAAATAAATAAATAAAATATATAATGTAATATTTAAGTCTTAACTATCTTAAATCTAAAAACTAATTCTTATTTTGTTTAATTAAAAGCTCTGCATTATGCATAAAATCTTCATTTCTGAATATTATTGGTATTTTGGTTACACCATAAACTGTATCTAGCAGTCGATTTAACACAAACTCACTGGAATAAAGAATAAGGGCATTATTTAACACACACTATATGTGACCCTGGAGCACAAAACCAGTCATAAGGGTACATTTTCTTTAAATTGAGATGTATGCATCATCTGAAAGCTGAATAATTAATCTTTGCATTGATGTATGGTTTGTTATGATAGAACAATATTTGTAAATCTGGAATCTGAGGGTGCAAAAAAATCAAAATATTGAGAAAATCTCCTTTAAAGTTGTTCAAATGAAGTTCTTAGCAATGCATATTACTAATCAAAAATTACGTTTATGGTAGGAAATTCACAAAATATCATCATGGAACATGATCTTAATATCCTAATGATTTTTGGCATAAAAGAAAAATGTATAATTTTGACCCATACAATGTATTGTTGGCTATTGCTACAAATATACCTGTGTTACTCATGACTGCTTCTGTGCTCCAGGGACACATAATTATTTTGCACAATAATCTGTTAACTATCTCTATCTAAATCAGGGCTCGAAATTAACTTTTTTACTTGGTAGCACTGGTGCTCCCAACTTCAAGAAGTTAGGAGCACCATAAAATTTTTAGGAGCACCCACTGAATATTAAGGAGCAACACAACTGCCAATTGAGCAGAAACATCCTTCCTGATGAGTAAAAATCTTCATCAATTGAACCTGATCCTTAAGCTGCAGTGCTTTGTTTTTTATACATGCAATATACAGAGGTAAGATGAGAAGAAAATGTAATTTAAACTTTTCTCAAAACCCCTCAGAAATACATTCATATAAACCCCACTCCCAATTCAATATTTAGGATTTCCCTTCCATATTTCACATGTGAACGTTGAGCTTGCTCGGGCTGCTACAGTATTTTCATTTATTTGTGTCCGTCTTCAGCGTTAATGGCTGTTTACACACTTGGCAATATTTCCACACAAATTAAATTTTGGAAAATGATTTCAATGCAGTTAGTGCAAGTGCGGTCACAAAACCGGTCAGTTCCAAGTAGGGGTGGGCGATATGGCAAAAATATATCAATATTTCATGATTTTATCACGATTCTTTGTCATGTTTGTTTTACAATTTTGTCTGAGCAGTATGGCCAGACTAATTTCCCTATTATAAAGACAAAGCCTTTCAAGGTAACAGAATATAATAAAGAATGGTGGATATTTAGGCCAAAGAGGGTGAAGATAAAAATCTTTGTCATTACTTTATCTTTGTTATTAAAAAACAAGAACAAAGATACACATTACAAATACACATAATATACAAATAAAATAAACAGTGTTTTATTTTCAGGTACAACAGGCATATTTAGCAGAGCATTCAAGAAATTGAGTGAACAAATTAGGGATGTCAACGATTAATCGACGATCGATTAATTGTCGATAAGAGACGTAATCGATAAAAGTTATCGATGGTCGATTAAGCAGTTTCATTTTGGGGTGCGCGCGGCTCGTGCGCAAAACACGTGCAAAGGCTGTGAGTGACCGTGAAGGGGCTGGATCTTACAAGAAAATAATTATTTTAATATGATACAAACTTTAAAAGTACATTAAAAGAGATACAGTACAAAGTTATTTTGTATTGAAATGTAGTAATAAGTCATGTTCAATCATAATTTCCCTAGATAATTTTGCATATCAGGCACTTCGCTTTGACAGAGCTGCCAGCAGGAATTATCATTAAACTTGTAATCGTCCTAGAGATTATTTTGGCAGCCTGTTCTTCATTGTTCCCAGAACAGGAGTTCCCAAACTTTCCATTCCAACCACCTGAAAGACATTCAAGCCCCCAAATATTGAGATAAAAAACATTGATTACAAGCTACAATTAAAAGAAATATGCAAATTAGTTTTAAGAAAAATAACCATTTTTTTATAGGATACCATAAACTTCCATAATATTTATTTAATTTTAATTTACAGTTAAACTAAAATTTCCTAAACCAAACCCCCTCCGGTCGGCGACTGAACCGCGCAGCTAAAAAAATGTGCCTAAACCCAATTTATTTTTTTTAGAAACAACAAGAACAAATCCAACATTTAAATAAAAAATTTTAATAATTGAAAAATAATAAATATTCTCATTTTAAATAAATAAAAACAGAACAAATTTTCTTCCCAAAATATTTTGCAAGTTAAATAAAGTTACATTCCAAAATTTTTTTAATTTTTTTCTCTATATAGTGATGATATGGCAAGGAAATAATAGGACATTTTGTTATGCTAGCATGTGGAAATGTTTGTATAGTGTTACAATTAACCCCGCGTGTGTGCCCCGCTCAACCCGTACATGTGAAATGCTTTTTACGGACAGTTTATGGATTAAATGCATATGAAGGAACGAAAACAACAAACTCTTTACATCTCTCGGAAAGATACAGTGCAGAGTTCAAACAGACGATAGAAATGAATGAACAGCCTGATACAGTTTTCACAACATTTGAGTTTTCCGGTGTATGCAATCTCATGCAGAACACAGCGCAGTGAAGTGAGAGAGTTTCTTCTCATTAATAATGCGGACCGAGCATTTTAATAATGAACCGTCGCTCTGAGACCCTCACTGTTATTACAACTCGTGCGCGTCCGCGCTTCAAAACACGCAACGCATGTTTTAAATCCCGGCCTTTGCGATTCGAAAATCACACTGAGCAATATCGCAATTCGTAATTAATCTTATCGTCCAGCCCTAGGAACTGTGTGTGTGTTGTGTGTGTGTGTGTGTGTGTGTGTGTGTGTGTGTGTGTGTGTGTGTGTGTGTCATTTAGCTGCCGCCAAGTGGCTTTGTGCGACCCACAGTTTGAAAACCCCTGCCCTAGAAAACCCACGATTTAACTTAAATGCGGGAACAATTACATAGTAACGAATTCTTAATTCATGACCACGAAATCTTTCATTTCCCCACACGTTTACCACAGTAATAGATGCGAAAACAGTGATTAAAAGTGAACAACAATAAAATAAACCTGCGAATCTAGAAGGTGAGACAGTGAGGATTTGGGAAAAGAAACAATAAATAATATTAAATTCGTGACCATCCGGAAAAACAGAACACAAAGCCGCATATGACTTGATTTAAATGTATGCGCTCGGCATGAATCAAAAAACATGGTCACGATGTAACATTTGCCTGCTAACCAATTATTTATCTAATTAACAAAGCTTTGTACCTCACTTGTGTCAGAATACTCACATTAAAATGTTTCAAATGGGTAACAGTGTGTTTGTAGGAACGCCGGTGGTTCTGGAAGCGGATCACTGACCGCGCGTCACACACGCGCCGTACTTGCGTTTGGGATCATTTTATTTTAAATCCTGATAATGTCAATTGCAAACATTGCTATGATGTTTTAAAAATAAAAAAACGAGCACCATGAAACCATTTAAAAAGGCGCATTCAGCGGTCTCCATGACAGGATATGAAACAGCACTTAAAGTATAATGATCCCGTGTGTAACTATGGCGCGCTCTCTTCATTTGATCAAATGATCATAATCACATCTATTCATTTTACCATCCTGCCACTAGCCTTTTATTTAGACTAAAAACCCCATTCATTCGGGTGAGGAAGCTGGCGTTTTGAGTGGCATTTGCACATCCTGTCATGCCGGTGACTATGCCACTGCAATAGACGCATTTTGCAGTAGTTATGGTTAACGATTAATCGATTAATTGATCGTTAATTTAAACGACGATCGATTATGTAAATTATTGAAAATTGACATCCCTAGAACAAATAAATCACTATATAGATTGATTCCTATTAAAGTAACTATTATTTTTTCAGTCAAGAGTAGTTAGTTATTTCTTTCTCTTTGTGTTTTGTTGTTTTAACATTAAAGAATAACAATTCTGTCATCTGTCTGTTGATTCTGTCAGTGTTTTATAGTAATACCATCATTTACTCACTCAAAATTAGTTTTAAACCTGAGTTTCTTTCTTCTGCTGAACATAAATGCTATTTAAACAGTTGCTGGTCCACAGTGACTTCCATAGTATTTTTTTTATCCTACAATCAAGTGGACCAGCAACTGTTTGGTTACCCACATTCTTCAAAATATCTTCTTTTGTGTTCAGCACATGAAAGAAATTAATACAGGTTTGGGACATCATGTGAGTGAGTAAATAATGACAAATTAAATTTTAGGGTGAACTATCCCTTTAATGACAGACGGCTGCATGTTTAGTTCTGTCCCTTTAAGAGCTGCACGCATCTAATATACAGGCACGCATCCGTTCCTCTCAGCGGTTTACTTTTATTTTAGACATAACTAACTGAGTCTATATGTAAACCTTGTGTGTTTTGACAGTATTAGCTCAAAAGATAACTTAGTTCAGTAATCAGGCGCTGTTAGACAGGCTTTTCAGTTCGGTGCTTCAGGTGCACGGGCTCAGCGCACGTCAGACCAGCGCGTGAATGAAAAGCTTAGCCGGCAAGGCTTTAAAACACGCAAATAATGTACTTTTGTGATTGTGAATAAGTGCAGTGTTTCGTGAGTGTAACTCTACCGCTGAGTTAACACTGAATGGATGTGGCGTTGTACAGTACATACAGACGGCGGCACCAGAACTGCAACTGATAGAATGTGCGCTGTAGCACGATACTACAATATTTCTTCAAAAGCAGATCGTGGAGACATTTTTATCGTCCATGATCAAAAATCATTATATCGCACACCCCTAGTTCCAAGTTAGCTACCTGTCACGTGGCACATGCTGTGCAGTAATTCGCGAACGTTTAGCAGAGAACTGTAGAGGTCGCACCACAACAATTATTTGCATTCGCACAAATGCTCCCAAATATATTTTGGAGTCGCACAGATTACATTTCGGGAGCATATGCGACCAAAATGGTCGCAATTTCGAGCCCTGTAAATACATTAATACCATATCAGCGAAATCCAATATCAATCAAATTGTATATATTAGTACATTTCTAAAACATATGTACCATTTAAACCAATATACTCTGAATCAAACATGTCTTGGGGGTTATAAACTGTGTGCCGCAGACTGTTGTGTGTCAGGTGTTGTGTGTGTTTGTTGTGTAGTAGTTGAAGCAGACTGTTGTGTGTGTCAGGTGTTGTGTGTGTTTGTTGTGTAGTAGTTGAAGCAGACTGTTGTGTGTGTCAGGTGTTGTGTGTGTTGTTGTGTAGTAGTTGAAGCAGACTGTTGTGTGTCAGGTGTTGTGTGTGTTGTTGTGTAGTAGTTGAAGCAGACTGTTGTGTGTGTCAGGTGTTGTGTGTGTTGTTGTGTAGTAGTTGAAGCAGACTGTTGTGTGTGTCAGGTGTTGTGTGTGTTTGTTGTGTAGTAGTTGAAGCAGACTGTTGTGTGTGTCAGGTGTTGTGTGTGTTGTTGTGTAGTAGTTGAAGCAGACTGTTGTGTGTCAGGTGTTGTGTGTGTTGTTGTGTAGTAGTTGAAGCAGACTGTTGTGTGTGTCAGGTGTTGTGTGTGTTGTTGTGTAGTAGTTGAAGCAGACTGTTGTGTGTCAGGTGTTGTGTGTGTTTGTTGTGTAGTAGTTGAAGCAGACTGTTGTGTGTCAGGTGTTGTGTGTGTTTGTTGTGTAGTAGTTGAAGCAGACTGTTGTGTGTCAGGTGTTGTGTGTGTTGTTGTGTAGTAGTTGAAGCAGACTGTTGTGTGTGTCAGGTGTTGTGTGTTTGTTGTGTAGTAGTTGAAGCAGACTGTTGTGTGTCAGGTGTTGTTTGTGTTTGTTGTGTAGTAGTTGAAGCAGACTGTTGTGTGTGTCAGGTGTTGTTTGTGTTTGTTGTGTAGTAGTTGAAGCAGACTGTTGTGTGTGTCAGGTGTTGTTTGTGTTTGTTGTGTAGTAGTTGAAGCAGACTGTTGTGTGTGTCAGGTGTTGTTTGTGTTTGTTGTGTAGTAGTTGAAGCAGACTGTTGTGTGTGTCAGGTGTTGTGTGTTTGTTGTGTAGTAGTTGAAGCAGACTGTTGTGTGTCAGGTGTTGTTTGTGTTTGTTGTGTAGTAGTTGAAGCAGACTGTTGTGTGTGTCAGGTGTTGTTTGTGTTTGTTGTGTAGTAGTTGAAGCAGACTGTTGTGTGTGTCAGGTGTTGTTTGTGTTTGTTGTGTAGTAGTTGAAGCAGACTGTTGTGTGTGTCAGGTGTTGTTTGGCACGGCGGATGGGCAGGTGATCGTCATGGACTGTCACGGACGGATGCTGGCTCATCTCTTGCTGCACGAGGCGGAGGGCATCTCCAGCATGGCCTGGAATTATCCCAACTTTCTGGTGGAGGACAGCAGCGAGAGCGACACGGACTCGGACGACTACACGCCTCTGCAGGGTAACATCTGCAGTCTCACAGAGAAGATGCTTTTATTAGAGATGCACCGATTCAAATTTCTGAAAAAAAAAAAAATATATATATATTTTTTTGCAACTGTGACCTGCCGATTCCGATAATTGACAGCATATACAAACAAAAATCTATACTTTTTTTAATGCAAAAAAAATTACATAATAAACAATTCTTAAACATTACAATCTGGACAAAGTTACAGATGTTCTCATTTAAACTCCTCTCAAAAATAAAGTGCTCTGTATCTAGAAAAGACGTAGAAATAACATTGTTTCTTTCCACTAAAATTCTCTCTTTTTTTCATCTTTCATCTTTCACATCATATTCTTACATTGTTTCAATTAATTTTGAAACTGTAGAGCTGTTACCATTCAAATGAAATCAGTATCAACAAACTCTGCATCTGAAGTGACATTAAATGTATTTACACACACTGTGTGATGAAGGAGGTATCATAAATGCATTTACACCGCAAAATTTCGAATTCATAAAGAATTTTAAAAGATTAATGTTTTCAATATTTTTTTAAACATGCATATAAGAAATGTTGGGAAAAATGCAGTGATGGTTTTAAATATGAAACCAAACCAGTAGGTGGCGGCAAATTACCGTTTGAATGAGTGAGTAATTTAGTCAACTGATTCATTCAAACTGATTCATTCAAACTGAGTTCAACTGATTCATTCAAACTGATTCAACTGTTCGAAACTGAGTTCAACTGATTCGTTCAAACTGATTCATGATTCTTAAACTGAGTTCAACTGATTTGTTCAAACTGAGTTCAACTGATTCGTTCAAACTGATTCGTTCAAACTATTTGTTCAAACTGAGTTCAACTGATTCGTTCAAACTGAGTTCAACTGATTCATTCAAACTGATTCATTCAAACTGAGTTCAACTGATTCTTCAAACTGATTCATTTGTTCAAACTGAGTTCAACTGATTCATTCAAACTGATTCATTCAAACTGAGTTCAACTGATTTGTTCAAACTGAGTTCAACTGATTTGTTCAAACTGAGTTCAACTGATTTGTTCAAACTGAGTTCAACTGATTTGTTCAAACTGAGTTCAACTGATTCGTTCAAACTGAGTTCAACTGATTTGTTCAAACTAGTTCAAATTGTTCAACTGATTCAACTGATTCATTCAAACTGAGTTCAACTGATTCGTTCAAACTGAGTTCAACTGATTCGTTCAAACTGAGTTCAACTGATTCGTTCAAACTGAGTTCAACTGATTCGTTCAAACTGAGTTCAACTGATTCGTTCAAACTGAGTTCAACTGATTCGTTCAAACTGAGTTCAACTGATTCGTTCAAACTGAGTTCAACTGATTCGTTCAAACTGATTCGTTCAAACTCATTTGTTCAAACTGAGTTCAACTGATTTGTTCAAACTGTTCAACTGATTCGTTCAAACAGTTCAACTGATTCGTTCAAACTCATTTGTTCAAACTGATTCGTTCAAACTGATTCGTTCAAACTGAGTTCAACTGATTCGTTCAAACAAACTGATTCATTCAGAAACGAGGCAAGTCACTACTGTCTTTATGAATGAGTTACTGAATCATTGACTCGCTCAATTTGTTCAAAAACGTGGATTCATTCAGTAACGAAACACCGCTGTGTTGCTCAGAGACACAAAACAGTTCTGCTGTGGCTATGATTGAACTATTTTCATCTGCGAAACTGAGCAAAAACAGTCAATATTGCATCTAAAATGTAAGTAACTTGTTTATTGAACTTCTATTGTATAAAATCACATTGCAATCGTGTTGAAACAATTTGGCCGTGCAATGTTGCGTACCTAAATCATATATTATAATTGTCTTTGTTTTATCACCGCAGTATGCATTCATAACTTTGTGTGTGCTTTTATGGCTCTCTTCAGAATGCATATTGATTGTGTTTTTATGTTGGGATTGTTGTAGTGCAGTCATGATTTATCATCTCGTAGCTTGTTCTCATGAAGCACATAAACAAACCATCAATAGCTATGTTTCCATCCAAAGTTATGAATTAAACTAATGCGCAAAAATAGAATATTGCATAAAACATTTGCAAATACTAATAATTAAAGGAATATTACAAATATACAAATATCAAACTCAGTTTGAACGAATCAGTTTGAACGAATCAGTTTGAACGAATCAGTTGAACTCAGTTTGAACGAATCAGTTGAACTCAGTTTGAACGAATCAGTTGAACTCAGTTTGAACGAATCAGTTGAACTCAGTTTGAAAAATCAGTTTAAAATCAGTTGAACTCAGTTTGAATGAATCAGTTTGAACGAATCAGTTTAACTCAGTTTGAACAAATCAGTTTGAACGAATCAGTTTAACTCAGTTTGAATGAATCAGTTGAACTCAGTTTGAATGAATCAGTTTGAACGAATCAGTTGAACTCAGTTTGAACGAATCAGTTTGAATGAATCAGTTGAACTCAGTTTGAATGAATCAGTTTGAACGAATCAGTTGAACTCAGTTTGAACAAATCAGTTTGAACGAATCAGTTGAACTCAGTTTGAACGAATCAGTTTGAATGAATCAGTTGAACTCAGTTTGAATGAATCAGTTGAACTCAGTTTGAACGAATCAGTTGAACTCAGTTTGAACGAATCAGTTTGAATGAATCAGTTTGAACTAATCAGTTGACTAAATGACTCACTCATTCAAACGGTAATTTGCCGCCACCTACTGGTTTGGTTTCATATTTAAAACCATCACTGCATTTTTCCCAACATTTCTTATATGCATGTTTAAAAAAATATTGAAAACATTAATCTTTTAAAGTTCTTTATGAATTCGAAATTTTGCGGTGTAAATGCATTTATGATACGTCCGCTTCATCACACAGTGTATTTGTAAGAATAATTAAATTTGCTGCAGACTATTAGAAGGCACTGTATATAATAATTTTTGTATGCAATAAATTACGAGCTTCAGAGCACGCAGACGAAACGTGATCATGTTATCAACACGTCTGTGTTAGGATGGAGTGTTTATGCACAATAACATCACAAACAGAAAACACAAATCAACACATTATGAAAAGAAACCGAACATTAACGCACTTTTTCTCTTTCAGTGCACCGTCTGAAGCCGCTGTTGACCGTCTGCTTCACGTCTGGAGACGTCAGTTTGATGAACAACTACGATGACCTCTCACCCATGTTAATACGCACCGGACTCAAAGGTTCTTCCTCGCATTGTTTCTATTTCTGTACTCTCACAAGGCTATTTAAAGGGGTCATCGGATGCAAAATGCACTTTTACATATTGGTTGAACTGAAGTGTGTGTACACAACCACCCTATAATGATAAAAATACACTCAGTGCTTTTTAATTATTTATTTTAAATCCTGATAAATGATAACCCCTTTCTCAGATCAAGCCGAGCTCAGATTCTTGGCTGTGATGTCACCCAGGCCCCGCCCACAATTGTTGATTGACACCTTGGCTAAAGTGTACAGTCTCATAAGTACTGCTCGCCACCACACAGAAGAGAGGGGCGGGGTCAGCAGAGCTCATTAGCATTTAAAGGGACATGCATCGAAACTGCTCGCTGTGAATAGAGCTGATTTTGACAGGGGTTTACTCTACCATTGAGAATTTTTAACCAAAGTATGTTATAGACTTTTCATGAAGACCCTAAAGAATCATATCAACGTGTGGAAAATTGGCATCCGATGACTCCTTTAAATATACAATCATCGTAGTCATTAAATCACCGCATTTGGTGCTTGTTGAGTGATAATTAACCTGCTTACTGCAACACAGAGAACAGAATGTGGTTTATTGAAATTCAAATAGATAAAAATAGCAATAAAACACATTTTTTACTCTTAAAATTGTGATTTAAAGGCCTGAAAAAGTAAATGTAGTGGATGTTTTATCAAGCATCAGTCATTCGGTCATATTGGTGGTCAATCTCTTGTGAATATAGGCTAATAATTTTAATTTTTGCTTAAGTTTTATCAAATAAATGGCTAGATAGGCTTTTAAAATTGTGATTTTAAGACTTAAAAAAATTAATGTAATGACCGATGGACATTTTATCGGTCACTCACTCATATCAGATGATTTATTTTTGCTTGCTTCCAAAATATTGCTTCAAATTTGCATAAATCTTGCATTTACAAATGACCTTTTGTATGCTAACTAGTGATTATAAATATATTAATTCCAATGATTGGTTTCCAAGTCTTTCTCAACACTTATTTAACTCATCCTCATTTAAATCTCATATTATGTTTATAAAACACATTTTGCATGAGGCGAATCATAACTGAGTTGCTGCCACAAACACATAATGAGTCTTATATTTCCTCCACTAATAATCTAAACATCAATATTAGCTGAATCCGTGCACTGATGCATGAGTATCATTACTAAACTCATTATGGAATGATGTATAATTAATTTTTCTGTGTATAAATCAGATGTGGTGGTGCAGTGGTGCTCTCAGGGCGACCTGCTGGCTGTTGCTGGGATGGAGAGGCTCGTGATGACCTCTGACCCCACACGAAACGCCATTGTTAAGTTTTACAATGTTTGCGGTGAACACATTTACTCACTGGAGACACCTGCTCAGGTGAGTCTTTGGTCATAAACGGGGATATGTGCAATAATACCAGAGCGTGTTTTACTCTTTTGTAAGTCACTTTAACTACAAAATGCTCAGGGTTTCTGCAGGTCATAATTAATCTTAAAAAATGTTGCATGAAATGCTGCATGCACTGCAAAAATGTGTCTTCCTCTGTATTTCTGTCTTGTTTTACAGTACAAACATCCTTGAATCAAGATACATTTACTTGAGATGCGAAGACTTGTTTACTGAGAAATTGAACAAAATGAAGTGAGTTTCTGCTTAAGACAAAAACACACATCTGTCAGTGTGGCATGGAACTTGTTTTCCCTTTGAATCAGGTTTATTTGTCTTTGTTTTAAGCAACTCACTTCGTTTTGATCAAATTCTTAGAATTGTGAGTAAAAAAAGTCAGAATTATCAGAAAAATGTAGAATTGCAAGAGAAACAATTGAGAAAATCTGAATTCTGAGGAAAAAATCTGAATTCTGAGAAAAAAGTCATAATTCTGAGAGAGAAAAAAATCTGAATTCTGAGAAAAAAAGTCATAATTCTGAGAGAGAAAAAAATCTGAATTCTGAGAAAAAATCTGAATTCTGAGAAAAAACATCTGAATTCTGAGAGAAACAAATCTGAATTCTGAGAAAAAAAATCATAATTCTGAAAGAAAAAAATCTGAATTCTGAGAAAAAATCTGAATTCTGAGAAAAAAAGTCTGAATTCTGAGAAAAAAGTCATAATTCTGAGAGAGAAAAGTCTGAATTCTGAGAAAAAAGTCATGAATTCTGAGAGAAAAAATCTGAATTCTGAGAAAAAATCTGAATTCTGAGAGAGAAAAATCTGAATTCTGAGAAAAAAGTCATAATTCTGAGAAAAAAGTCATGAATTCTGAGAGAAAAAATCTGAATTCTGAGAGAAAAAAATCTGAATTCTGAGAAAAAAATCTGAATTCTGAGAAAAAAGTCTGAATTCTGAGAGAAAAAAATCTGAATTCTGAGAAAAAAAGTCATAATTCTGAGAAAAAAATCTGAATTCTGAGAAAAAAAGTCATAATTCTGAGAGAGAAAAATCTGAATTCTGAGAAAAAAATCTGAATTCTGAGAAAAAAATCTGAATTCTGAGAAAAAAAATCATAATTCTGAAAGAAAAAATCTGAATTCTGAGAAAAAAGTCATAATTCTGAGAGAAAAATCTGAATTCTGAGAAAAAAGTCATGAATTCTGAGAGAAAAAATCTGAATTCTGAGAAAAAAGTCATAATTCTGAGAAAAAAATCTGAATTCTGAGAAAAAAAGTCATAATTCTGAGAGAAAAAATCTGAATTCTGAGGAAAAAATCTGAATTCTGAGAAAAAAATCTGAATTCTGAGAAAAAAAGTCATAATTCTGAGAAAAAAGTCTAATTCTGAGAAAAAAAGTCATAATTCTGAGAAAAAAATCTGAATTCTGAGAAAAAAATCTGAATTCTGAGAAAAAAGTCATAATTCTGAGAGAAAAAATCTGAATTCTGAGAAAAAAAGTCATGAATTCTGAGAAAAAAAGTCTGAATTCTGAAAGAAAAAATCTGAATTCTGAGAAAAAAAATCTGAATTCTGAGAAGAAAAAGTCATAATTCTGAGAAAAAAAGTCATGAATTCTGAGAGAGAAAAATCTAATTCTGAGAGAGAACAAATCTGAATTCTGAGAAAAAATCTGAATTCTGAGAAAAAATCATAATTCTGAGAAAAAAAAGTCTGAATTCTGAGAGAAAAAATCTGAATTCTGAGAAAAAGTCATAATTCTGAGAGAGAAAAATCTGTATTCTGAGAAAAAAGTCTGAATTCTGAGAGAAAAGCATAATCGGGATCTGGTTTGTAAAGCGACTCTGAATTCTGAGAAGTCACTATTCTGAGAACGAAACATACATCGGAGCTCTCTCGAGATAAACTCGTGTTAATTCACTTGACGCTGCATGAAAGATCTGCTTCTAAACCAATAACGGAGAGCTCTTGATAGGGCCACAAAAATCTGAATTGTTGAGCGAGAAAGAATCTGATTCAGAGAACACACAGTCAGTACAGCTTCTGCCAGAAACATAACAGTCTGATTCTGCTAGCAGACATCGCTGTAACGTTCCGCTGAGAAACAGTGGCATAATCTATCAGAAAACATGCTGAATGTCTGAAACAAGTCATACGTGCAGAAAAGGATAACCACATGCCGAATCTCTGAGAAAAAATCTGCATTCATGTAGAAACAAGCTCATGAATACGTGGGACATATAATCCTAATTAGTTGGCTTGAGAAAGTATAATCTAAATTTGAGAACATGCTAAGTCATGCTAACAAGTGCTAGTACATGCTAATCATGCTAGAAACACTAGTCATGCTAATCATGCTAGCAACGTCTAGTAACTCTAATCGTTAGAAACATGCTAACATGTTTATAAACATGATAGCAACATGCTAATCATGCTACAACATGCTAGTAACTGTAATCATGCTACATGTTAATCATGTAAACATGTAACGACATGCTGAATCATGCTAGTAACATGCTAATCATGTTAAAACATGCTAACATGTAGTGCTACTATGTTACTAGGTCATGCTAATCGTGCTAGTCTGTTAGTAACTCAATTTGTTTGAAACATGCTAACGCTGCTAATCATGTTAGAACCCATCAGCTAACGCATGTAACATGAGCCATGTTAGAAACATGCTAGTCACTTGTAATCATGCTAGCGAACGGGCTAGTAACGTTAATCATTTTAGAAACATGCTAACGACATGTTAGTCATGCTAGTAACATGCTAATCATGCTAAAAACATGTTAACGTCATGCTAGCAACATGCTAGTCACTTGCTAATCATGCTAGCAACGGGCTAGTAACGTTAATCATTTTAGAAACATGCTAACGACATGTTAGTCATGCTAGTAACATGTTAATCATGCTAAAAACGTTAACGTCATGCTAGCAACATGCTAGTCACTTGCTAATCATGCTAGTAACGTTAATCATTGTAGAAACATGCTAACACGTTAGTCATGCTAGTAACACGCTAATCATGTTAAAAACATGTTAGCAACATGCTAGTCACTTGCTAATCATGCTAGCAATGGGCTAGTAACGTTAATCATTTTAGAAACATGCTAACGACATGTTAGTCATGCTAGTAACATGCTAATAATGCTAAAAACATGTTAACGTCATGCTAGCAACATGCTAGTCACTTGCTAATCATGCTAGTAACGTTAATCATTTTAGAAACATGCTAACACGTTAGTCATGTTAGTAACACGCTAATCATGCTAAAAACATGTTAGCAACATGCTAGTCACTTGCTAATCATGTTAGCAACGGGCTAGTAACGTTAATCATTTTAGAAACATGCTAACGACATGTTAGTCATGCTAGTAACATGCTAATCATGCTAAAAACATGTTAATGTCATGCTAGCAACATGCTAGTCACTTGCTAATCATGCTAGCAACGGGCTAGTAACGTTAATCATTTTAGAAACATGCTAACGACATGTTAGTCATGCTAGTAACATGCTAATCATGCTAAAAACATGTTAACGTCATGCTAGCAACATGCTAGTCACTTGCTAATCATGCTAGCAACGGGCTAGTAACGTTAATCATTTTAGAAACATGCTAACGACATGTTAGTCATGCTAGTAACATGCTAAAAACATGTTAACGTCATGTTAGCAACATGCTAGTCACTTGCTAATCATGCTAGCAATGGGCTAGTAACGTTAATCATTTTAGAAACATGCTAACGACATGTTAGTCATGCTAGTAACATGCTAAAAACATGTTAACGTCATGTTAGCAACATGCTAGTCACTTGCTAATCATGCTAGCAATGGGCTAGTAACGTTAATCATTTTAGAAACATGCTAGTAACATGCTAAGCAAAATATCGTCTAATTATCGCTATTGATAAAATATGGAGATATTATGTTTTGTCCATATCGCACGTTCTGCACATGGATCTTGTTTCTGAAAGGAATACGGTCTTTGTTTCTGTCTCCCTGTCCTCTCTCCAGCCGCCCATCCCGGATCCCAACAACATGCGCGACTTCGTTAGTTATCCGGCGTCCGCTAACGAGCGTCTGCACTGCACCATGAAGCGCACCGAGGACAACCCTGAGGTCGGCGGCCCTTGCTACACGCTGTACCTGGAGTATATGGGAGGACTCGTGCCTATTCTGAAAGGACGTCGGATTAGCAAACTCCGCCCTGAGTTTGTCATCATGGACCCGAAGACTGACGGGAAACCAGGTGGGGTTATAACTGTGCGTTCACACCAGACGCGACTTGCGCGAATAAATCGCGCTATTCGCGCGTAGTTGGACGCTTGAACATTTTGAGTTTACTTGCTTCATTCGCGCGTGAAATTCGATTCATTCGTGAAATTCGCTTCATTCGCGCGTGAAATTCGCTTCATTCGCGCGTGAAATTCGATTCATTCGCGCGTGAAATTCGATTCATTCGCGCGTGAAATTCGATTCATTCGCTGAAATTCGCTTCGAAATTCGCGCGTGAAATTCGATTCGTGAAATTCGCTTCATTCGCGCTTGAAATTCGATTCATTCGTGAAATTCGCTTCATTCGTGAAATTCGCTTCATTCGCTCGTGAAATTCGCTTCATTCGCGCGTGAAATTCGCTTCGAGCGTGAAATTCGCTTCATTCGCGCGTGAAATTCGCTTCATTCGCGCGTGAAATTCGATTCATTCGCGCGTGAAATTCGCTTCATTCGCGCGTGAAATTCGCTTCATTCGCGCGTGAAATTCGCTTCATTCGCGCGTGAAATTCGATTCATTTGTGAAATTCGCTTCATTCGCGCGTGAAATTCGCTTCGAGCGTGAAATTCGCTTCATTCGCGCGTGAAATTCGATTCATTCGTGAAATTCGCTTCATTCGCGCGTGAAATTCGCTTCGAGCGTGAAATTCGCTTCATTCGCGCGTGAAATTCGTTCATTCGCGCGTGAAATTCGATTCATTCGCGCGTGAAATTCGATTCATTCGCGCGTGAAATTCGATTCATTCGCGCGTGAAATTCGATTCATTCCGCGTGAAATTCGATTCATTCGCGCGTGAAATTCGATTCATTCGTGAAATTCGCTTCATTCGCGCTTGAAATTCGATTCATTCGTGAAATTCGCTTCATTCGCTCGTGAAATTCGCTTCATTCGCGCGTGAAATTCGCTTCGAGCGTGAAATTCGCTTCATTCGCGCGTGAAATTCGATTCATTCGTGAAATTTGCTTCATTCGCGCTTGAAATTCGATTCATTCGTGAAATTCGCTTCATTCGCTCGTGAAATTCGCTTCATTCGCGCGTGAAATTCGCTTCGAGCGTGAAATTCGCTTCATTCGCGCGTGAAATTCGCTTCATTCGCGCGTGAAATTCGCGTCATGGGAGGGGCTTCTGCCGGCGGCTCCAGTCTCGTTGTGATACGGCTGTCGTGGATTTTGTTTAGAGGCTAGCTGCACTTTATGTGCTATGGAAACACTGGACGCGTGTATTTCAGCCGAGAAACTCAAATCTAAGGTTTATTTATAAAAACAGCGCCTATTTGAAAATGTGCGTCGCTGATTTCGTAGCCGTGAGCTCCACGCGATCACCGGGCGCTCGTGCTCATGTATCCCAAAGAGAGGAGCGTAACCTCGGCTAGTCCTTCTGACATCTGCCGCTGGCTCTGATGTATCTGGATAAACATAAGATATAATTAGTTCTGGGTAAATCTAACAGGTGGTCTATCGTACAGCTCCGGGTATCCACATACAGCCTCCGCTCGTAATCACGTCACGACTAGAGCAAGCTCCTGATTGGTTAACGCCGCGCGAATATCCGCCAAAGTTCAGATTTTTCAACTCGCGCGGCAAACGCCCGAAACGCTCAATTCGTGCCACGTCATTCGCGCGAACCGCGCCGCAGGATGTCTATTCGTGTCCTTGCATTGACTTAACATGTAAATCACTCGCGCTTAACGCTTCGTTCGCGTCTGGTGTGAACGCACCTTGAGAGCTCTATGATGCAGAAAACACGGATGGAATCCAGTCATAACTGTATTTATAGTTTAATGTCACGGAGTTTGTCAAAGTTTGGATGAATTAATCAAAAGTAGGTCACTTAAATCAAATGGTGATCTGGACTAGTATCTGATGTCAATCTGAATCCTGCATGTGTCTCTGTGTGAATGGAGCAGGGTTTTGTTTACTACATACACAGAGCGCGTGATTTCAGCGTCTGACGTCTCAATGAAGACATAAATACATCAACAATATCTCCAAAACTGATCAAAACCAGCATTTTACCATTTCATTTGAGTAAAACTAGTCATATCATATACACACAGAACTTTACTCGGCAACCCGCCAAAATAAAAGTCCTGTTTAACTTATTAAAGAAATAGCTATATTACTATTATTTACTAGAATGTACGTATTACTACTACTGTTGAAAAATAATACACTTTTTTTTAAGAAATAATCACAAAATAGTAAATCACGTTTATTTGCCAAAAATATAAATGTTTAATTTTCGTTAATTTAAAATGTATATTAAATCAATGTTTTATGGCTTTATCTGATAATCAGTAAAATTGAAATACACAACACAGAATTTCTGAGGGGACGGGGGGGGTTTCATAAGCTACTGTAAGAATAAATAAAAATTGTTTGTGCGTTAAAATAATTAGACACAGAATTTGGTAATAAAACATAAGGTGAGCAAAAAATAAACATTTCATACGAGCCTAAACATGGCATTTTTGTTACATGTTAAATTGTATAAGTTTCATGATTTTAATTAATTAGACATGCTTTTTGATTAATACAATTTAATTTGACCATTAAAAAGGAGTCCAGAAAAATTTAAACGAGAAAAAAACGGAATCCAGAAAAATAATACAAATTTAAATAAAATAAAATAAAAACGGAATCCAGAAGAAAACCCCGGAATCCAGAAAAATTAAAATGAAATATTAAATAAAATATGTATATATGTTTAAAAAGGAATCCAGAAAAATTAAAACGAAAAAAAAAATCATATATATATATATATAATATATATATATAACGGAATCCAGAAAAATTCAAAACTAAAAAATTAAATAAAAGAACTGAATCCAGAAAAATAATAATAATTAAAATAAAATAAAATAAAAACGGAATCCAGAAGAAAACCGGAATCCAGAAAAATTAAAACGAAATATTAAATAAAATATGTATATATGTTTAAAAAAAGGGAATCCAGAAAAATTAAAACTAAAAAAATAAATAAAAAAAACTGAATCCAGAAAAATTTAAATGGAAAAAAAATGCATTTTGGAAAGAAAAATAAACTGCTTTCATAGGGCCCTATGTTCATAGAGTCATGTTTTGGCCAGAAGCCACACTGGTTTAGTTCCTCGTCGTCTCATTGTTTCTCCTCACAGATGAAGTCTATGGAAACAGCTTCATGCCGTCCATGATTGACAGCTGCAATTGCTCAGACTCTAGTGACATTGAGCTCAATGATGATTGGGTTGGAAAGAAATCACCAAAGATCTCCAGAGGGAGCAAGTCTCCCAAACTCCCCAGGTACTGCATGCTTTGGGCTTGAATCGCATGATTAGTGGAATAAGACAGTGTTGATGTGGCCATGCATTGATAATTTCACTGTGCAAAAATATCCACAAGGTTGGGTATTAGGGATGTAACGATATCAAAATCTCACGATACGATAATATCGCGATATGAAGTCCACGATACGATATTTAAAAAAAAAAAAAAGGGGGCAAAAATGACAATTTTGTACATTTTACAGTTCAATTATTCTATCTAGTGCACTTTGAGAGTTCAAAATTAATAGCTGCAACTCATGATCTTTACTAAGAAATTTAAGTCGGAAAAAAGTAACTTGTACCTAAACTTTAAACGGTACTCAACCCTCTTTTTATTTGTGATATACCGTCTCAGTCTAAATTACACTCAGATTGGTGTTTTAGGAAGACAAGAAAATTAGAATATAATAATAACGATGAGAGTAATCGCCATATGTTGTAAAACAATTGCACTGTAAAATAAATTAAAATTAATATTTCATAGGTATGTTATTTTTGCTTTACACTACAATACTACTTTCCACACTTGAAAGAGATATATTTTAAATTTGGACTCATTTAAACCGCTCGCTGTCCGTAATTAAACTGCACTTAAGCTTTTATTTTGACGGAACTGACATTAGAGCTTTTATTTTGACGGAACGGACAGCAGAGCTTTTATTTTGACGGAACGGACAGCAGAGCTTTTATTTTGACGGAACGGACAGCAGAGCTTTTATTTGACGGAACGGACAGCAGAGCTTTTATTTTGACGGAACGGACAGCAGAGCTTTTATTTTGACGGAACGGACAGCAGAGCTTTTATTTTGACGGAAGCGACAGCAGAGCTTTTATTTTGACGGAACGGACAGCAGAGCTTTTATTTTGACGGAACGGACAGCAGAGCTTTTATTTTGACGGAAGCGACAGCAGAGCTTTATTTTGACGGAACGGACAGCAGAGCTTTTATTTTGACGGAACGGACAGCAGAGCTTTTATTTTGACGGAACTGACATTAGAGCTTTTATTTTGACGGAACGGACAGCAGAGCTTTTATTTTGACGGAACGGACAGCAGAGCTTTTATTTTGACGGAACTGACAGCACGAGCTTTTATTTTGACGGAACGGACAGCAGAGCTTTTATTTTGACGGAACGGACAGCAGAGCTTTTATTTTGACGGAAGCGACAGCAGAGCTTTTATTTTGACGGAAGCGACAGCAGAGCTTTTATTTTGACGGAACGGACAGCAGAGCTTTTATTTTGACGGAACGGACAGCAGAGCTTTTATTTTGACGGAACGGACAGCAGAGCTTTTATTTTGACGGAACGACAGCAGAGCTTTTATTTTGACGGAACGGACAGCAGAGCTTTTATTTTGACGGAACTGACATTAGAGCTTTTATTTTGACGGAACGGACAGCAGAGCTTTTATTTTGACGGAACTGACATTAGAGCTTTTATTTTGACGGAACGGACAGCAGAGCTTTTATTTTGACGGAACGGACAGCAGAGCTTTTATTTTGACGGAAGCGACAGCAGAGCTTTTATTTTGACGGAAGCGACAGCAGAGCTTTTATTTTGACGGAACGGACAGCAGAGCTTTTATTTTGACGGAACGGACAGCAGAGCTTTTATTTTGACGGAACGGACAGCAGAGCTTTTATTTTGACGGAACGGACAGCAGAGCTTTTATTTTGACGGAACGGACAGCAGAGCTTTTATTTTGACGGAAGCGACAGCAGAGCTTTTATTTTGACGGAACGGACAGCAGAGCTTTTATTTTGACGGAACGGACAGCAGAGCTTTTATTTTGACGGAAGCGACAGCAGAGCTTTTATTTTGACGGAAGCGACAGCAGAGCTTTTATTTTGACGGAAGCGACAGCAGAGCTTTTATTTTGACGGAACGGACAGCAGAGCTTTTATTTTGACGGAAGCGACAGCAGAGCTTTTATTTTGACGGAAGCGACAGCAGAGCTTTTATTTTGACGGAAGCGACAGCAGAGCTTTTATTTTGACGGAAGCGACAGCAGAGCTTTTATTTTGACGGAACGGACAGCAGAGCTTTTATTTTGACGGAACTGACAGCAGAGCTTTTATTTTGACGGAAGCGACAGCAGAGCTTTTATTTTGACGGAACTGACAGCAGAGCTTTTATTTTGACGGAAGCGACAGCAGAGCTTTTATTTTGACGGAAGCGACAGCAGAGCTTTTATTTTGACGGAAGCGACAGCAGAGCTTTTATTTTGACGGAACTGACAGCAGAGCTTTTATTTTGACGGAACTGACAGCAGAGCTTTTATTTTGACGGAAGCGACAGCAGAGCTTTTATTTTGACGGAAGCGACAGCAGAGCTTTTATTTTGACGGAACGGACAGCAGAGCTTTTATTTTGACGGAACTGACAGCAGAGCTTTTATTTTGACGGAAGCGACAGCAGAGCTTTTATTTTGACGGAAGCGACAGCAGAGCTTTTATTTTGACGGAAGCGACAGCAGAGCTTTTATTTTGACGGAAGCGACAGCAGAGCTTTTATTTTGACGGAACTGACAGCAGAGCTTTTAGGCACAGGCACAAAAACACGTCTCGCTACAAATCTAGTGAAATGCTGTAATCATCTGCAGCTGAAATAAATAATATAACAGACTTTGATGGATTCAGTACTGTGCCGAAGCATAACGGCCCAAAACACAACTCTAAAGACCTTTTATGTTAGAATAAGAAGTCTAAAAACTGCACTTTTTCCTCGGAAGACCTATCGTTTCATGTGACCACGATAATATCGAGACAGTTTTGCTATCGCGATATTGATAATATCGTTACATCCCTATTAGGTATCCCCTCTAGATGCACATTTAACCTGATAAATAACAAATTAATCATGCTTTTGTAAAAATAGAGCTCATCTTGGAAGCATGAAACTGAAGACATGTTTAATTCTGCTGCAAACTCACCCTGAACTCTTTTCTTCGTTTGCTACCTTCTCTGTAGAGACTTAGTGTGTCCCTTTACCAACAGGATAAATATCGATCCCCGTAAGTCCCCCAAGCTCTCCCGCACCGCGCAGGAGATATCGCGATCGCCACGGTTACCCATTCGCAAGCCCTCCATTGGCTCTCCGAGTCTGACTCGGCGGGAGTTTCCGCTCGATGACATCACACAGGTACTCGCCGCAGCTAAATCATAATCAATGCTTGCTGTACAGTATGTAAAAACATCTATGTGTGTGTTTCCCTCTTATTAAGATTTGTCTCCTTGTATTTTAGCACAATTATCTCGCGCAAGTTACATCTAACATATGGGGAACAAAGTTCAAAATTGTGGGGCTTGCAGCATTTTTGCCAACAAATCTTGGAGCAGGTATTTTATTTATTAATTTTTAGTGCTGAGCAACGATTAATCGCGATTAATTGCTTCCAAAATAAAAATGAAAATTGTGTATATAATGTGTTTGTGCTGTGTATATTTATGTATATACTGTATAAAGACACCCATACAGTATATATTTAGAAAATATTTACATATAATTTATATTATATATAAATATATAAAATAAAAAAAAATCTTAAATATGTGTATATATATGTGTGTGTGTGTTATATATATATATATACATACATCATACATACATACAAACATACACGCGCACACACACACACACGTATATATATATATGTATATGTATATATATATATGTGTATATATATATATATGTATATATGTATATGTGTGTATATATACACACGTGTATATACACACACATATATACATACACACACAAATATATGCATGTGTGTCTTTATATATGCATAATAAATATACACAGTACACACACATGTACACAAACTTTTATTTTGATTAATCACGATTTAATCACTATTTATTACTGCTTTTATTTATACATCCCATGTTTTCTAATATACATTCCCCTCTCTCTAGTTTCTACAAGACAACTGTTCACGCTCCAGCCCAGACAGATGACCATCTACCTCCCTGAGGTGAGGAAGATCTCAGTGGAATACATTAACTTACCTATGTTTAGTCCTAATGTCTTCAGTGAGGACGAGGATGACCTGCCGGTCACAGGAGCATCAGGAATCACTGATGATAATCCACCTTGCACTGTCAACATACCCATCGCCCCCATACACAGCCCCGCACAAGCCATGTCCCCGACCCAGAGCATTGGCCTTGTCCAATCCCTATTAGCCAATCAGAACGTCCAGTTGGATGTGTTGTCCAATCCAACATCGACTGTGGCACCACCTGTGGTGTCTGACCAAGGACCGCAGGACACTGTGCTCACGGCACAGTACTCCGTTCCTGCGAGGTATTCTAGTCCTGGACAGGTAATCTTTGGAGGTGTGGATGTTGGTCGGATTTTAGTTGCGCAACAACAACAACAGCAGCAGCAACATCAACAACAACAGCAGCAGCTGCAACAACATTATCAGCAGCAGCAGCATCAACAGCTACAGCAACAACTTCAACAATATCAGCTGCAGCAGCAACAGTTGTTGCAGCATCAGCACATGCAACAACAGCAGCAGCAACACATGCAACAGCAGATCCAACAGATGCAGCAGCAACAGCAAATGCAACAACAGCTTCAGCATCAAATCCAACAGCAGCATCTGCAAATGCAACTGCAGCTGCAGCACCAGCAAATGCAGCAGTTGCAACAACAGCATCAGATCCAAATCCCTGTTCCGACTTTGCCCTCAGGTCAACCGTCACTCCCGGTCATTCAGCTTACGCAGAGTACCATCCCGGACGTTCCCCCAACAGCAGAGCATGGAGCGGAGCATGAGCTCCTGCTTAAAATTAAAACGACTCGTTCTGCCCCACAACTGGCTGAGGGTGATGCATTAGTTTTTACTGCCCCTCTTGAGATTAGCAAAATGAATCCTCCCCCTCCTTACCCGGGCACAGTTTCTGCTGCCACGATTGCAGTTTCGGCTGCTGTTTCTACGAGTTGCACCTCGGGAAGCAGCTCCAGCACTTCATCCTCAGGGGAAGCTTGTGTAAAGAAAGGGGATCTGACCTTGTATCCACCTGGTGCACAGGCAGCTCAGTACCCAACCCCACTGGGCTACGAACGCATCACCACATTTGACAGCAGCGGAAATGTGGAGGAGGTGTGCCGTCCCCGCACGCGACTCGTTTGCAACCAGAACGTTTACACGCTGCAGGGCCCGGGTAGCTCTGCCACCCTCAGGGTCTCATCATCTTCCTCTGCTGTAGAGGGGAAGCTGATGCAGTTGCCCTACGCCTCAGCCACGTTGAACCGTCTCACTGTGCCAAGGTACTCTATACCCAGCGGGGACCCGCCCCCTTACCCTGACACAGCCAATCAGGGCGGAGCAGGGCGGAACCCTGGCCAGAGATTGGACAGTAGCTTGATTCACGCTACCTTGAGGCGGAACAGTCGAGAAGCTGCGCTGAAGGTTTCTCAGATCCTGGATCCCCAAAGAACCCTGCCCTCCAAGGCCAAAGCCAGTGCTTTGTCTGCTTCCTACCAGCCAAGAGGGCAGACGGCTCTTTATACATGCAGTCAGTGCAGTAGTAACGGTGGGGCCGCCAGCAGTGGGAGTAACGGAATAGCTGGGGGGACAATCATTAGGCAGGAGTTCCCACCAAATGGAGGTGGTGCACCTCACAGCACTGTTATAGTGCACTCCAACAGTGCCTCGCCTCTCCCTTCCCAATCCTCCTACAGCCTACTCGGTATGGATGGCACCGGTGGAGTGTCTAGTGCAGGTGGAAACAAGGAAAGGGCTGATTATATCAACTCCGCCTTTACAGAGGACGAGGCATTGAATCAGTCTCTAAGGCAAATGGCTCTTAATACGGAGGTAGTTAATTTGACAGTCAAACGGCCACCACCGTATCAATGGGATCCATCTGCTACTGAAGAGATCTGGGTTCCACAAGAGCGTACGGCGACTCTGCCCACCTCTGGACCTCCTGCATCCCACAAACCTCCCCCACTCATCCTCAGCCCTGCACAGCATCTGGACGTCTCCCGTTTTCCATTTGTCCTCTTGCCTAAATCTCCGACGAGTCCTAACGCTGCAACTTTCCAGCCGGCGGGAGCATACCAGATTGCTCTGCCCTATCCACCAAGTACGGCCTACAGCGGTTCCTTGCAAGCTTCTCCACGTCCCACCTCTCCCAAAGAGATGGTTACTCCCCTTCCCTTCTCCCAGCAGGACCAAGCAGTGGTCTTGCCACCCGGTTATCCTCCCAGTTTGGCCAGTCTTGCTTGCTGCCCTCTCCCACCAATGTACCCTGGGACAGCTTCTTGTTCGAATCTGCCTGTGACTCCCATTCCTCTTCATCCGTGGGGTTCTTACAATCCCTGTCCACCCATGCCAAGCCCCCCAGGTCCTGCTCCATCCCTTCCACCAAAGACCTCCCACCTGCTGGATAAGCCTGTTCTTTCTCCTCCCGCTCAACCACCTCCTCTACCTACACCTCCTCCAGACCACCAGAATCCCCCGGAGGCCAACGCCGAGGCTGGGGAAGGCTTTCAGGAGGTGCTCTCGCTTAACGAAAGCCCGGTTGCTCAAAGAGCAGACAGGTTTGGCAAGAAGAACCGCAAGCGTTTGGACAACAGTCGGACGGATGAAGCCAATGTTCCGGCAATCCCAGAAGGAGGCAACAAGTCCAAAAAAGAGGGCCGTGCCCTTGGTGACTTCAACTCCCTCATCTCCAGTCCGAGGTTAGGCGGTCGAGACAAGAAGAAACCGAAAGGCCAGAAAGAGCAGCTGAAAGCCAAAAAGCTAAGCAAGGCCACCACCAACGAGTTCCAGGACAGCTCCGAGAGTGAGCCGGAGCTCTTCATCAGCGGCGACGAACTGATGAACCAGAGCCAGAGCGGTAAAAAGAGCTGGAAAGCAAAAAGGAACTTGCGGGCGGGAGGCTGCGAGCTGGATGAAATCAAGTGCCGAAAGGCTAACGAGAAAGAAGACCGCGGCCTCGGCAGCCAAGGGTTCGTCTACGTCATGGCCAACAAACAGCCTCTTTGGAACGAAGCCACACAGGTCTACCAGCTGGACTTTGGAGGAAGAGTCACGCAGGAATCGGCAAAGAACTTCCAGATTGAGCTCGAGGGGAGACAGGTACGCAAAAAGCTTTAGATCAGGGGTGTCCAGTCCTGTTCCTGGAGGGCCGTTCTCTTGCAAAGTTTAGCTCCAACTAGGGATGCCCTCGACCTAAAGATTTTTCTAGTCGTTCATTTGAAGCTTTAGTCGACTAATCGCACGTTTATTAATAAACCATTTAAATCATAATAATGAGCCTTTAATTGCCTACATAGCCTAACAAGTGCTCAAGCACACACATAAAGCTTGCCACAGCGCACCGGCAGAAGTAATGATTATGAATGTGTCAGGGAAAAACAGTAAAGAGGCTGCATTACCATTTTAATTCTTTATTGATAAACTAGTGCTTTCTTTTGTCCTCGGTTTAAGAGAAGTCGCCGACACTGACTCGTCTTCTCTGCAGTAGTGATGCGACTGTATGCATTTTTCATACGGATTAGATAATCTCAGTATATTTGTTTTCCGTTTGAATTGGTTCATTTGAATGTAGACATTTCACTCTCTATAGATGTCTGTAAGGCAAGTTTACGCGGAGTTTCGTGCTCAAGTTCACAGACCGACACTGCAGAAATCGCATCCGGTTTGCTTTCATTATTTTACAAAAGCGCAATGTTTCGAGTGACACGAATAAACGTAGTCTTCACAGATTAAAAAGATTATTACTCTTATCCGTATGACCAAAAATGAGAGAGTATTTTAAAAGTAAGTGAGCGCACCGGTGCCTTCATCTGTCCTACAGTGAGCTACTGTTCAGCTTCCACACTCAGCGCACACTTCAATAGCACACACTTCTCTAGGTTAACCTTAGATTGAACGGCCGTGTATAGTTGCTACTACTAACATATTTTAGATGATAAGCCAGTTTGAGATCGATGAATGATAGGTGAGCGTTTGGATGTACTGTATTACCACAAAGACCAGCTGTTAATAATCTGTCCATCACGGACTGCGTGACTTAGCCAGTTCCTGTGGATTTTTAATTAAAATAAAATAATTTCTGCCATTTAATACAATTTTGGCCGACCGAGCCTCTTCTCGTTGACTATTAGGGGTCTGTCCTAGCTAGGGATGTAACGATGAACCACGAGCCGGTTGAAAATCGATTCAAATATGTGACGATTCAAATCAGTTGAGATGCCAAACAAATCGCGATACAATTGGAGTAGAATTTTATATGAATATATCTCTGAGGGGAACTGACTGTCTTTAGAAAAGTTTACGTGGTATTTTATTTTCATCTTGCCTCTGAACAATTCATATTAAAGTAGAGTTTACAGCGGTAACCCAGGAAACACTGTATCATTGCTGTTCATAAGCGCTTTGTTTACAGCGGTAACCAAGGAAACACTGTATCATTGCTGTTCATAAGCGCTTTGTTTACAGCTGTAACCAAGGAAACACTGTATCATTGCTGTTCATAAGCGCTTTGTTTACAGCTGTAACCAAGGAAACACTGTATCATTGCTGTTCATAAGCGCTTTGTTTACAGCTGTAACCAAGGAAACACTGTATCATTGCTGTTCATAAGCGCTTTGTTTACAGCTGTAACCAAGGAAACACTATCATTGCTGTTCATAAGCGTTTTGTTTACAGCTGTAACCAAGGAAACACTGTATCATTGCTGTTCATAAGCGCTTTGTTTACAGCGGTAACCAAGGAAACACTGTATCATTGCTGTTCATAAGCGCTTTGTTTACAGCTGTAACCAAGGAAACACTGTATCATTGCTGTTCATAAGCGCTTTGTTTACAGCTGTAACCAAGGAAACACTGTATCATTGCTGTTCATAAGCGCTTTGTTTACAGCGGTAACCAAGGAAACACTGTATCATTGCTGTTCATAAGCGCTTTGTTTACAGCTGTAACCAAGGAAACACTGTATCATTGCTGTTCATAAGCGCTTTGTTTACAGCTGTAACCAAGGAAACACTGTATCATTGCTGTTCATAAGCGCTTTGTTTACAGCTGTAACCAAGGAAACACTGTATCATTGCTGTTCATAAGCGCTTTGTTTACAGCTGTAACCAAGGAAACACTGTATCATTGCTGTTAAGCGCTTTGTTTACAGCTGTAACCAAGGAAACACTGTATCATTGCTGTTCATAAGCGCTTTGTTTACAGCTGTAACCAAGGAAACACTGTATCATTGCTGTTCATAAGCGTTTGTTTACAGCTGTAACCAAGGAAACACTGTATCATTGCTGTTCATAAGCGCTTTGTTTACAGCTGTAACCAAGGAAACACTGTATCATTGCTGTTCATAAGCGCTTTGTTTACAGCTGTAACCAAGGAAGCATTGTATCATTGCTGTTCATAAGCGCTTTGTTTACAGCTGTAACCAAGGAAACACTGTATCATTGCTGTGGATAAGTGCTTTGTTTACAGCGGTAACCAAGGAAACACTGTATCATTGCTGTTCATAAGCGCTTTGTTTACAGCTGTAACCAAGGAAACACTGTATCATTGCTGTTCATAAGCGCTTTGTTTACAGCTGTAACCAAGGAAACACTGTATCATTGCTGTTCATAAGCGCTTTGTTTACAGCTGTAACCAAGGAAACACTGTATCATTGCTGTTCATAAGCGCTTTGTTTACAGCTGTAACCAAGGAAACACTGTATCATTGCTGTTCATAAGCGCTTTGTTTACAGCGGTAACCAAGGAAACACTGTATCATTGCTGTTCATAAGCGCTTTGTTTACAGCTGTAACCAAGGAAACACTGTATCATTGCTGTTCATAAGCGCTTTGTTTACAGCGGTAACCAAGGAAACACTGTATCATTGCTGTTCATAAGCGCTTTGTTTACAGCTGTAACCAAGGAAACACTGTATCATTGCTGTTAAGTGCTTTGTTTACAGCTGTAACCAAGGATACACTGTATCATTGCTGTTAAGCGCTTTGTTTACAGCTGTAACCAAGGAAACACTGTATCATTGCTGTTCATAAGCGCTTTGTTTACAGCTGTAACCAAGGAAACACTGTATCATTGCTGTTCATAAGCGCTTTGTTTACAGCTGTAACCAAGGAAACACTGTATCATTGCTGTTCATAAGCGCTTTGTTTACAGCGGTAACCAAGGAAACACTATCATTGCTGTTCATAAGCGTTTTGTTTACAGCGGTAACCAAGCAAACACTGTATCATTGCTGTTCATAAGCGCTTTGTTTACAGCGGTAACCAAGCAAACACTGTATCATTGCTGTTCATAAGCGCTTTGTTTACAGCTGTAACCAAGGAAACACTGTATCATTGCTGTTCATAAGCGCTTTGTTTACAGCGGTAACCAAGCAAACACTGTATCATTGCTGTTCATAAGCGCTTTGTTTACAGCTGTAACCAAGGAAACACTGTATCATTGCTGTTCATAAGCGCTTTGTTTACAGCTGTAACCAAGGAAACACTGTATCATTGCTGTTCATAAGCGCTTTGTTTACAGCTGTAACCAAGGAAACACTGTATCATTGCTGTTCATAAGCGTTTTGTTTGGATGATGATGATTAAAATGCAGTGGTTGCCTCATTTGAGCACTTAGGCTTATTTTGTTTATACGATTTATTTTATTTGTGTAACTTGTTTAGTTGATTTGGGGTTTGTTTTAAAATTTCAGGTTAGTTTTGTTATATTTCAATTTCACAACGTGCAGCAATAGCCTTTTCATTTACTGTATAATGTCTTTAATTGCGTTAAATCGTGAGAGAATCGAATCGTTACATCACTAGCTCCAATTAAACAAAGGCAAGTTGAGACGCTAAACTCTGCAAGACACCGGCCCTCGGTTTGGACTCCCCTGCTTTAGATGTTATTTCTAACTCATAACCTATTTAATTCTGTGCAGGTGATGCAGTTCGGACGTATCGATGGGAACGCGTACATCCTGGACTTTCAGTACCCTTTCTCAGCTGTGCAAGCTTTTGCTGTAGCACTTGCTAACGTCACCCAGCGCCTCAAGTGATCCGCCAATGCTTTCCTCGCTCTCTCTTAGCATTTTTCCCAGTTTTAAGATGCAGTACTAATACTTGAAAACAACTACATCTGGGAAGCCACATTTTCCGAGTGTTAGAGGTACTACTGGGCACTGAAATCAATTGCTGTACAACATACTGTCATTACTAATTATTTTGCATAAGATGCTAATGTTTGTCACACTTTGAGGGCGTAATATCTAAACTGACTTCCAGGGACTTTACCCTTGGAGTTCAATAGCTGGCATCTGATTAGATGCTTTTGGCTTGCAGTCATAAAGTGTATTTTATTAAGAGATAGTTAGACTGAATATACAGTCTGTTGCTATACGCTCTAGGTATTTCTGTTAGGACGGACTTGCTTTGGCAGACCGAATAAGCTCAGCGGTGAAACCATTGATGCTGTGTTCATAGATGTTTTTAGTGATTAATTCCTTTTGTTTGTTTGTTTGTTTGTTTATCCACTTTTTTTTATTCGTACTGCTCTGCGTGGGTCAATAACGTATAAGGATTTTCAACAAGCAAACTTGAGATTTTTTAAATACTAAATAATATCTATTGCAATTGTTTAAATGTTAAGAATGTTGTGCGCACATGAATTCATATTAAACTTTTAAATTAAATGATTTAGTGTTTTTTTTTTCCAGCTAGATGAATAAAAAAAAAAATGTCAGGTGGTGCGACCGTGATTTATCTTAAAATTAATTAATTTCCTTAACATGCATAACATTTTTTGTTTATAAGTTCTCAGTAATTAGTGTTTAGAAACAAAAGCAGAGTTTTTGTATATAATTATCATATTTTTGTTCTAAAAATTATAGAATTAAAATAAATATAATTATTTACAAAAACTCAAACAGATGCAAATGCTTTGTTTCTAAACACTTTAATTATTGAGACCTTATAAATAAAAAAT
Organism: Aspiorhynchus laticeps; assembly: GCA_023376895.1. Lineage (NCBI taxonomy): Eukaryota > Metazoa > Chordata > Actinopteri > Cypriniformes > Cyprinidae > Aspiorhynchus > Aspiorhynchus laticeps. Next base: position 46,417 of record JALXFT010003607.1, read on the forward strand.
GTTATGCATGCTAAGGAAATTAATTAATTTTAAGTAGTGCTGTCAAACGATTAATTGCATCCAAAATATAAGTATTTATCCAAAATAAAGTTTTAATTATTAAAAAATAAATGTTTTGTTTACATAATATGAGTGTGTACTGTGTATATTTATTATGTATATATAAATACACACACATCCATGTATACATTTAAGAAAAATTGGCTGTTTATATATTAAATATATTTATATATAAATGTATTCACATGTAAATATTTTCAAAATATATAATGCATGTGTGTGTTTTATATATGCATAATAAATAAACACAGTACACATACATATAGTATGTAAATAAACCTTTATTTTGGATAATCGTTTAACCGCATTAATTTTAAGATAAATCACGGTCGCACCACCTGACTTTTTTTTTTTTTTTTTTTTTTTTCATCTAGATGTAAAATCACTTAATTTAAAATTCTAATCTGAATTTATGTGCACACAACATTCTTAACGTTTAAACAACTGCAATAGGTATTATTATAGTATTTGTCGAAAATCAATATACGTCATTGACGCATTTATAAAGTACACTCTTCCTGACGGTGCATCTGCTGCGAAACAGGAAGTGATGTGCGAAACAGGAAGTGGTGTCACCCCCCCCCCCCCCCAAAAAAAAATGAAGTGACTGCCCCCTGCTGACGCTTCTGTGAAGTGCTTTGGTGTAATGGCTCTCAAGCCACATTTAATCCACCTCGACGTGCAAACAGGAGATATTTTTCTACAACGTCACGATGTTTGTGCGACACGAATATCACAGCGTTCGACGAAACCTCGTCAGGATATGCGATGAGGATATGAATATAGCAACACACCTGATTTATTTTGATTTGACTGAAGTCCGTAGAACAAGCGAGCGATACAGAAGAGAGCGACATTTCGTTTTTTAGCGTTTCAGAGTATTTGTGATCGGAAACCATCGCGGCATACAAATACATCGTGTGATTATGTGCATGTGTCCGTCTCATGTCTTTTGTAAAGAGATGGTGTTTTGCTTCATGTGGTGAGAATCCCCTGAAGGTGAGAAAAAGTCGATTATTTATTTATTTATGTCTTGTTTGTGCAATATTGTCAAGACTAATGCTTTCTCGAGACACGTATGTCATTTAATCACCTTTTATAAACGTGAACGTTATTGATGTGCAAACGATTGGTATATATATAACGTGGATGATGGCAGGTGTTGGTGTTTTTGTGAGACTTTTTGACGTTCTCTCTGAGAGAAATGCTTTTAAGTGTTACATAGGGGTGTGCGATATTGAAAAAAAATTATCTCTAATTTTTTTCGATAACGATAATTAGACGATATTTTGCCGAGTGTGTTATTGTGCTGATATCTGACTACCGTAGACAGCTGGAGTTTTTAATATTCTTCATATTCTGTGTGCTCAGTTCACATCAGTGATTAATTAAGCTTTTCATTTAAATTTAAATAGATTTTTACCTTTTTATAGGCATTTTTACGTTTAATAAAGCCATTTTTTTTCTAAAAGTGTGCATGTTTTGAGTCAAATTTAATCAGTCAGTTAGAAAAATAAGACATTTAGGCTGTTACCAAACAAATGAAATCAGTATCAACAAAATTAATGTCGAATTAAGTTGCATCTGAATGGTGTTTAGATGTATTTACACACCGTTTAATGCAGCTACACAGAACATAAAACATTGAATATTACTGATATTTGAAATTATTTAAATAATAAAAAGATACTTTAGATGTGATATTAAAACCGCCAGCAGGTGGCAGCAAGTCACGTATTAACACGTGAGTCATTGTGAGTGAACCGAGTCATTTAAACGGTTGATTCATTCAGGAACGAATCACTGTCATGTTGCTCAGAGACACAAAACAGTGCTGTAGCTGTGTTTGGAATTATTTAAATAATAAAAAGATACTTTAGATGTGATATTAAAACCGTCAGCAGGTGGCAGCAAGTCACTATTAACACTTGAGTCATTGTGAGTGAACCGAATCATTTAAACGATTGATTCATTCAGGAACGAATCACTGTCATGTTGCTCAGAGACACTAAAACAGTCCTGTAGCTGTGTTTGGAATTATTTAAATAATAAAAAGATACTTTAGATGTGATATTAAAACCACCAGCAGGTGGCAGCAAGTCACTATTAACAAGTGAGTCATTGTGAGTGAACTGAATCATTTAAACGATTGATTCATTCAGGAACGAATCACTGTCATGTTGCTCAGAGACACAAAACAGTGCTGTAGCTGTGTTTGGAGTTATTTAAATAATAAAAAGATACTTTAGATGTGATATTAAAGCCACCAGCAGGTGGCAGCAAGTCACTGTTAGCTAATAAGTGAGTCATTGTGAGTGAACAGAGTCATTTAAACGATTGATTCATTCAGGAACGAATCACCGTCATGTTGCTCAGAGACACAAAACAGTGCTGTAGCTGTGTTTGGAATTATTTAAATAATAAAAAGATACTTTAGATGTGATATTAAAACCGTCAGCAGGTGGCAGCAAGTCACTATTAACACGTGAGTCATTGTGAGTGAACCGAATCATTTAAACGATTGATTCATTCAGGAACGAATCACTGTCACGTTGCTCAGAGACACAAAACAGTGCTGTGGCTGTGTTTGGAGTTATTTAAATAATAAAAAGATACTTTAGATGTGATATTAAAACCGCCAGCAGGTGGCAGCAAGTCACTATTAACAAGTGAGTCATTGCGACTGAACCGAATCATTTAAACGATTGATTCATTCAGGAACGAATCACTGTCATGTTGCTCAGAGACACTAAACAGTGCTGTAGCTGTGTTTGGAATCATTTTTGTTGGTGAAATAGAGCAAAAACAAGAAATATGGCGTCTAAAATGTAAGTCTAACTTATCGTTTATTTAACTGTTGTATAAAATCAATATCACATTTGTAATCATGCTGATTTTTGACGATTTTTTTTTTTAAGTAACTATATGAAATGATATAAATGTACATTTTCTGCCCCTCATATCTTGAATTTTGTGATCTTAATGCATTTTAATAGGCAGTGTTTAACCCACTAGACTTCATCACTCGATAATATCAAATTGCACATCGTTAAATCAGCAATTACGATATTATTGCAGACGATATATATCGCACACCCCTAAGAATCCACTGAGATCTGAGCGTCTTTATTTGAAATGTGCTTGTGTTGTAGGAGTAGGACGGTGATTTGGAGGAGAAACCTGAATGTTTGTATTGAACGGTACAAAGGCATGCTGGGTAAATGATGTCACGTGTTTGTTTTAGAAGAGGTGAGCTTTTGGGATTGAAGACGCACGGTTCGTTATAATCGCATTTTAGATTCACGTCATTCGGTCTGAATTAAGCGGAATACACCCATGATGCCGTTTGGTTCTGAGGCGACTCGTTTAGATGTGTTTATTTGCTCTATAGGGACTCTCACGCTTTGTAAACAGACTCTGGGGGTCAGGCGGAACTAACTTGAAGCCTATGCACTAGGGTTTGCGTTGTACTGTAATCAACAGTTTTGTTGTTCCTCAAAAGCTGAAGTGTGTCTTTTGTCGGTGTGTAGCCTAATAAAAGTGTATAGATTGAACTCTCTCTTATGGGTTATTGATTCAACACACATTTGCATGCTTTCATCAGGAGCACATGGGAAAAACATGAATATAAAATGAAGCGCTATTACAGGGATAGGTCACTTTGAAATTAAAATGTGGTATCTATCAGCTTACCCCAAGGGCATCCAAGATGTAGGTGTCTTTTTTCTTCAGTAGATCCAATTTTGATGTTTTTAGGTCAAACCGTTCTAGTCTGTCAGTCATATAATGGCAGGTATAGGTCACTGTCTCTATAAGAGGGAAAAAGAACATGCACAGAGAAATCCAAATTAAACAATTCCCCATCGTAACTACACATTGATGGCCTAAGACACGAAACGAGCGGTTTGTGTGAGAAAACTAACAGTATTTATATCGTTTTTTACCTCTTGTACACAACCATGTCCAAGTGATCTGAGTGCACACACACATCCGGTGTGTGACGTGTGTGTGTGTGTGTGCGCACGCATCCGGTGTGTGACGTGTGTGTGCGCGCGCTCTGGCAATGAGTGACGTATACGCGCGAGAGATCACTTCCGGCGCTTGCGCAGACTAACGCCCCATTCACACGGGGCGTCGGCGTCAACGCCTCTCGTTGACTTTGAATGGAGTGACGTCAAGCGTTGCCGAACTGAATTGTGGGTCCGTCGCGTCGCTTCACTGGCGCTGCTCGCGGCAGAAGTTGAAAACTTTTTAAGCGCCAACGGAGGCGTCAGCCAATCAGATCGCCTCATGCAAATACCCAATCCCTTCATGCAACACCAGAGAAGTATGTGATTGGTTGTTGTAACTATGACGGCGCGTCAGCACCACGCTTCAGACACGCCCTCCGTCAAGCGTTGACGCCGACGCCCCGTGTGAATGCAGCGTGAGCCAGAGCGCACACACACACACACGTCACACACACACACACACACACACACACACACACACACACACACACGTCACACACCGGATGTGTGTGTGCACTCAGATCACTTGGACATGGTTGTGTACAAGAGGTAAAAAACGATATAAATACTGTTCGTTTTCTCACACAAACCGCTCGTTTCGTGTCTTAGGCCATCAATGTGTAGTTACGATGGGGAATTGTTTAATTTGGATTTCTCTGTGCATGTTCTTTTTCCCTCTTATAGAGACAGTGACCTATACCTGCCATTATATGACTGACAGACTAGAACGGTTTGACCTGAAAACATCAAAATTGGATCTACTGAAGAAAAAAGACACCTACATCTTGGATGCCCTTGGGGTAAGCTGATAGATACCACATTTTAATTTCAAAGTGACCTATCCCTTTAATGTGTTTTCTTTGAAACATGGTAATATTTGCATACATTAAAGCGGCATTGTTTTACCATGATACAAACACTGTACTTTTTGCATTAAATTAGCTTGTAAATGTCTCTGAAACACGAATCACTTGCACTTTTTTAATAATTTGTTCATATATATATATTATTATAATTTATATTTTTGTTATATAGTGCTTTGTACAATACACATTGTCAAAGAAGCTAAACAGGAAAATTAAAAAAGTATAATTTAGAATAAAAACAATGCATTGTATTGTTTTGCTCATTTTTAAAAAATAGTATAAAGTTAAAAAAAATTGAATTATTTATTTTAAATTGAGTTTCTTAAATGTTTTAATTCAGACTTGAACCAGTATATTATACTATTTACATTATGTACTGTATACTACATTATACCCTAAACAATATTAATATTTTCCTTAACATTTAAAGAAATTTAGAACATATTTTGCACAAAAAATGTATAGAATTATGCCTTTTATGTGTTTTTTCTTCTTTATGACTGATTAATTTGTACTAATTAACTTGTATTGAGTATTAATATATTTAGGGTAAATAAAAAGTCAAGCTACTAAATTGAGAATATTTTTATTTAAATTAATAGATACATTTATGAATTACATTTTAGTAGATGATTTTCTTAAATGTTTTACTTCAGACTTAAACTAATATATTCTACTATTTACATTAATATATGTATTACATATACTACATTATACCTAAAAGAAATAAATAGCAAAATATTAACTCACTTAATATTTGTTTATACCTTTTTATGACTGATTAGTCATGTTTGTCACTATATTTGGTGTATTAACTTATATTTAGTATTAATTTATTACTAAATTGAGAATATTTTTATATAAATCAGTAGATTTTTACATTTGTGGATTAAAAAATTAATGTTTTACTTCAGACTTAAACTAATATATTCTACTATTTACATTCATATATGTATTACATATAGTATATACACTATTCTCATGTGCAGTGAATTTTGTGTGCATGTATTTTGGTATAATATAGTTTATCGAGGGCACAAGTTTCTTGTGTGCATGCAAAAGTCTGTTTTTTATTAAAATAATAATAATAATAATTCTTAGGGGTGTATGTTCACTTGTGTGTTTTATCACTTCAAGAATATCAATGA
>JALXFT010003607.1:75000-95000 GCA_023376895.1 Aspiorhynchus laticeps
GGAGCTGCAGGGTGTGATGCAGGACGCCAGCGTGATGCGCATCAGAGACAACGTTCACAACAAGAACCGAAGCCTCCGCTGCGCCGCCGTGAGTCAGAGCCGCACCGTTCATCCTTAAAAGATCTCGATCCAGACACCCACGCGACCTCATTACTGAACGGCAGTGATTCGTCTGTCTATTCAATCGTTGAAAAAATCATCCCGGAATATTCAAATCTAAAAAAGTCATATTAACACAGAAATACTGGGATGAAAGTGTATCGTTCGGATATAAACACTGATGTCTATGGTAGCAAATAAAATAGAGCAAGACATCTGGATGTCGATTGCATTGTTTCTCCAGTAGGTGGCGACAACTGACTGTTAAAAATGTGTTTCTTTGAATCATTCATTCAAGAGATTCGTTCAAAAACACTGATTCATCCAGATGTCTGTGTGTGTGTGTGTGTGTGTGTGTGTGTCTCTGTCTGTGTGTCTCTGTGTGTGTGTGTTACAGCGTCAGCAGGCGTGTGACGAGATCATCGTGCTGCATCTGGGATATCTGAACTACACTCAGTACAAGATCAACGTCAGCTTCAGGAACCTGCAGGACGGCCTGAAGGACAAGATCAGAAACGTGACTTTTGTGGTGAGCTCAGGTTTGAACACCGTCCTGCAAAAACATGACACACATGACAGAAAATCACACACTTTCCATCATGTACAGCTTTTCACAAAATAAGAGTGACAACAAAAACCAGGTCAAAGGTCAAAGGTTTTGGAGTCGAGTCAAGTCCAAATGTGTTTCTATAGCACATTTAAAAGTGCTGTACAACAAAACACAGTATATAAAAAGCATAAAGGGAAACATGCATCATATGAAAAATAAACACATTCAAATATAATCATTGAGATCAAACCCTTAAATTGACATTAATCTAAAGCCAGAGAAAACACACGTGACCCTGCAGCACAATCATAAGTAACACAGGTATATTTGTAGCAATAGCCAACAATACATTGTATGAGTCACAATTATACATTTTTCTTTTATGCCAAAAATCATTAGATATTAAGATCATGTTCCATGAAGATATTTCCTACCGTAAATATATCAAAACTTAATTTTTGATTAGTAATATGCATTGCTAAGAACTTCATTTGAACAACTTTAAAGGTGATTTTCTCAATATTTAGATTTTTTTGCACCCTCAGATTCCAGATTTACAAATATTGTCCAATCATAACAAACCATACATCAATGGAAAGATTGACTCAACTTACCAGAGGAAAGCTATGTTCAAAACTCAGTTTAATGGTGTATGATTGATAATGACAAAAATAATGGTTATAATCAGCATTAAAATGCAGTTATATGAACCTAAAATTCAAGATATGAGCACAAAACTCTTATATTTTTATCATATAATCGAGTTTAGCAATATCACATCAGCAAGAGTGCTGCTTTTCCCCAATATTTGCATCACTGATTTTATGCAACAGTTCAATAAACAAGTTCATATTGTGTTATGTTGTACACACAATAGTGTTTGTTTTGCTCCGTTTCACTGAGAAAAATCATTTATCATTTTCAACACACTGCAGTGATTCATAACTGAATGAATCCAGGGTTTTGAGTGAATCGAGTGAGTCAGTGATTCAGTGACTCACTCATAAAGACGTCTCTTGCTTTGTTTCCTGAATGAATCGCTTTGTGAATGAATCGCTTTGTGAATGAATCGCTTTGTGAATGAAATGAATCGCTTTGTGATTGAATCGCTTTGTGAATGAATCGTTTTGTGAATGAATCGCTTTGTGAATGAATCGTTTTGTGAATGAATCGCTTTGTGAATGAATCGTTTTGTGAATGAATCGCTTTGTGAATGAATCGCTTTGTGAATTAAATGAATCGCTTTGTGAATGAATCGCTTTGTGAATGAATCGTTTTGTGAATGAATCGCTTTGTGAATGAATCGTTTTGTGAATGAATCGCTTTGTGAATGAATCGTTTTGTGAATGAATCGCTTTGTGAATGAATCGCTTTGTGAATGAATCGTTTTGTGAATGAATCGCTTTGTGAATGAATCGGTTGAATGAATTAATCGCTTTGTGAATGAATCGCTTTGTGAATGAATCGCTTGGTGAATGAATCGCTTGGTGAATGAATCGGGTGAATGAATCGGTTGAATGACTCACTCATTCAGACAGTGATTCGACGACATCTGATACTTTAGTTTCTTTTTTAAAGTCTCATTTAATTGCTTTTTTAAATATTTAATATCACAATATTCATCATTAATACACATTATCAGTATTTATGCAATGTTGAATCAGAATATTCCTTTCTAAAGCTACTTTATTTGTTATCCTATCTTCTCATTTAACACAATAATGACTATTTGATTTAATTTCTCAGCCCAAATTGATGTGATTAATTTATTGGCACATCACGTAATTGATTAAAAATTAATTTCCTGACAGCGCTAAATTAAATGAGCTTTATTCACAAACTGTGGTTATTTAAGTAGTTGTTTGGATGCAGTAAAAGCAGAAATCATCAATCTTTGCATGTCCTTCTGTCTCTGATCATAATTCTGAGTTTAGGAGTAGAAATCAAATAATGTCATACAATATCAAAAAATGAATTGAAGAAATACCTGTAATGTGATTCAGACAGGGATCATGTGTTTGTGCTGGTTTTCATTCCTGAAAGCAGAAATGTTATGAAATGCACACGTTTTAATGAGAAAGTGTGACACAAAACACTCAAAATGAGTCCGAAACAGCATTGAATTAATTCAGCAGATATGAAATATGAATTAAGTTGCGTTCCAGGAGTCACAGCTGAGCCGTTTCTCTGTGTTTTGTGCTTTCTCAGTTTAAGATGTACAACGCCACGTTCTCTCAGGTGGAGATCTGGTTCCGCTTCGTGTTTGTGGTGATGAGCTTCATCGTGACCGTAAGTTACAGACGCTGACCGTTAGGGCTGGGTTCTCATTCACAAGCTTGCGATTCGATTCAATATAGATTATTTTGAATATACACTATATTGCCAAAAGTATTGGCACCCCTTCTAATGAACAGGTTTGACTACTTCAGTCATTTCTATGAGTACAAATCTTAATGTTAAAGCATATAATGATATTCTAGGAAATTGTGTGCTTCTAATATTATAGCAACAGTTTGGACTCTTTTCTATTCTAACATGACAATGTCTCTGTGTATAAGACAAGGTTCAAAAAGAAAATGATTGATTGAGTCAGTGTGGAAGAACTTGACTGGTCTGCATAAAACCAAGTCCTAATCCCAGTTTAACACCTCTGGTGTGACTGTAAATGCAGACCTTGAGACAAAAACTCATCACCAAACACCAGTGACTTGTACATATGGGTTCAGTCATTTTAGACACTTACAAAACTGTTGCTACAGAGATGAAATACAATTTTTAAATACATGAATTATGTTCCCATCGTTGTTGCCACAGTTTTGGAAGTGCATCTGTTCTAAAGAAGGGGGTGCCAATACTTTTGTCTATATAGTGTATGTACAAGTCATTGGTGTTTGGTGATGAGATTTTGGAACAATCGATATCGTTCTGTAAAAATGAGAATCGATTAATATCAATATTTGTTTACCCAGCCCTCCAGACCGTCCGCATGTTTGGAGTGTTTCTCGAGCGTCTGATGATGTTGTGTTTGTGCAGTGTATGTTCGCTCACTCTTTACGTAAGTTCTCCATGAGGGACTGGGGAATCGAGCAGAAGTGGATGTCTATTCTTCTTCCTCTGCTGCTGCTGTACAACGGTGAGACGCACATTTCACTGCCTTTACATCACAACTCAGTGATTACAAACCCGATTAATCGCATCCAAAATACTCCCTAAAAAAAGTAACTAAGTAACATAATTGGTTACTTTTTTAGGGAGGAACACAATATTGTAACGCATTACTTTCCATAAAAAGTAACTAAGTAACGCAATTAGTTACTTTTTTTAGGGAGTAACGCAATATTGTAATGCATTACTTTCCATAAAAAGTAACTAAGTAACGTAATTAGTTACTTTTTTTAGGGAGTAACGCAATATTGTAATGCATTACTTTCCATAAAAAGTAACTAAGTAGTAATTAGTTACTTTTTTTAGGGAATAACGCAATATTGTAATGTATTACTTTCCATAAAAAGTAACGTAATTAGTTACTTTTTTTAGGGAATAACGCAATATTGTAATGTATTACTTTCCATAAAAAGTAACGTAATTAGTTACTTTTTTTAGGGAATAACGCAATATTGTAATGTATTACTTTCCATAAAAAGTAACGTAATTAGTTACTTTTTTTAGGGAGTAACGCAATATTGTAACGCATTACTTTCCATAAAAAGTAACTAAGTATCGTAATTAGTTACTTTTTTTAGGGAGGAACACAATATTGTAACGCATTACTTTCCATAAAAAGTAACTAAGTATCGTAATTAGTTACTTTTTTAGGGAGGGACACAATATTGTAACGCATTACTTTCCATAAAAAGTAACTAAGTATCGGAATTAGTTACTTTTTTTTAGGGAGTAACGCAATATTGTAACGCATTACTTTCCATAAAAAGTAACGTAATTGGTTACATATTGTATACTATTATACTAAGTATCGTAATTAGTTACTTTTTTAGGGAGGGACACAATATTGTAACGCATTACTTTCCATAAAAAGTAACTAAGTATCGTAATTAGTTACTTTTTTAGGGAGGAACACAATATTGTAACGCATTACTTTCCATAAAAAGTAACGTAATTGGTTACGTATTGTATACTATGTATACTAAGTAATGTAATTAGTTACTTTTTTAGTGAGTAAGGCAATATTGTAACGCATTACGTTTAACAGTAACTTCCCCAACACTGGTGTGTGATGTGCTGCTGTTGTAGATCCGTTCTTCCCGCTGTCGTTCCTGGTGAACAGCTGGTTTCCGGGAACGCTGGACGCTTTCTTCCAGGCTCTGTTCCTGTGTGCGCTGCTGCTCTTCTGGCTGTGTGTGTATCACGGCATCCGAGTACAGGTACGCTCTGTGAAGGGCCCTCACTAGTGCTCTACTCACCTGTCTGTGCTCTGCTCACCTGTGCTGTCACCTGCAGGGAGACCGGAGGTTCCTGACCTTCTACCTGCCCAAGCTGCTGATCGTGGGGCTGCTGTGGCTCTCGGCCGTCACGCTGGGAATCTGGCAAACGTGAGAAACCTGCCGCTGTTTCTGCTGGTACTGCTGGTATCTTATGGGATTCTCATCAGGTGTTTCTCATTATTAGGGTGAATGAGCTGCAGGATCCCACGTATCAGTACAAAGTGGACATCCAGAACTTCCAGGTGAGTTCTTTCAGCTCCACATTGATTGTTTCTGCTTAATAAAATAATATTTCAAATATGTAATATGTGACCCTGGAGCACAAAACCAGTCATAAGGGTCAATTTGTTGAAATTGAGATTTATACATCATTTGAGAGATGAATAAATAGCTTTCCATTGATGTATGATTTGGACAATATTTGTAAATCTGGAATCTGAGGGTGCAAAAAAAATCAAAATATTGAGAAAATCACCTTTAAAGTTGTTCAAATGAAGTTCTTAGCAATGCATATTACTAATCAAAAATTAAGTTTTGATATATTACAAAATATCTTCATGGAACATGATCTTAATATCCTAATGATTTTTGTCATAAAAGAAAAATGTATAATTTTGAGCCATACAATGTATTGTTGTCTATTGCTACAAATATACCTGTGTTACTTATGACTGCTTTTGTGCTCCAGGGACACAAATTATTGAATATAATAAAGAATATTGTTTTCCGGAGAATAAGTCACACTTAACTATACAAGGTCAAGATTGCATCAAGAGAAATAAAAACACTGATAATTCATGTTTTATGACATTCAGATTTATTTTGATGAACCAGTAAATAAAACAGAAAATTGAAAATATAATTATAAAACAAACATAATTTTTAGTGACATTTATTATAAACAACATTTATTATTGTTATATTTTGCAGCATGTTTCAGGAACAACATCAAATTCTGAAAAATACTGTAAAGTCGCAGATTTTCAGATGACAAAAAAAACGCTACTTATTACAAGTGTTTTTTTAATAAATGTCCCAGCATGTTTCAGATGATAAATACACAACTGATCTGAGTACCGTGTAAAGTGAAGTATGTGTTGTTGGTGATTATGTGTGTGTGTGTGTGTGTTGCAGGCATGAAGTCTTCTTCTTGCTGCTGGTGGCTGTGTATGTGCTGTATCTGGTGTTTCTGGTGCTGTGTGCCTGCTCCGAGCTCAAGAACGCACCCTACACAGGTAACCACACACACACACACACACACACTCACACTCACACACACAGTCACGTGTATGTTGGTGATCCTCATCTGATTGGTTTGCTCAGATCTGCGGCTGAAGTTCCTGACAGCGCTGACACTGCTGTGCTGATGATCAGGTCTGTCACACACACACACACACACACACAACTCTCTCTCTCACACACACACACACACACACACACACACACCACACACAAACACTCACACCACACACACACACAAACACCACCACACACACACACTCACTACTCTCACACACACACACAACCTCACACCACACACACACACAACACTCTCTCACACACACACACACTCACTAACTCTCCACACACATCCACACACACACACTCACTAACTCTCTCTCACACACACACACACACACACACACACACACACTCTCTCTCTCCACACACACACACACACTCCTACTCTCTCACACACCACACACACACTACACTCTCTCACACACACACACACTCACTAACTCTCTCTCACACTCACACTCACACACACACACACACTCACTAACTCTCTCACACACACACACACACACACACTAACTCTCTCTCTCACACACACACACACTCACTAACTCTCTCTCACACTCACACACACACACACACACACACACAACTCACTAACTCATCTACACACACACACACACACACACACACACACACACACACCTGTGTAAATCCGCTCGTTCTCATGAGTGTGTTCTGTGTTGTTGTGTGCTCAGTGTGGTTATTCTGTATCTGAGATTCGGCTCCAAGGCTTTACAAGACAACTTTGTTTCTGAACTCTCGACTCATTACCAGAATTATATCCTTTCATCAGAGCTTCATCTCATCTGATTCATTAATAACCAACGCCCAGAAAAAACATTGCACTGGTTTAAAGCAAGCATTAAGAATCCTATTGTAGTTTTTATTAATATTTTGAATTAGTTTTTATATTTGCCAAGTTTTAGTATCGTGTTTGTCTGTCGATATATCTGTACAATTTTTATTCATTTTTATTTCCGTAATTATTTTAGAGAATCAGGTTAAACTAAACACAAATAGTTGAAATAAAATAAGTTTTTTTTTTTTTTAAAGTAACAAATATTTTTAAGGTTTTTATATATATATATATATATATATATATATATAATATATATAATATAATATAATATATAATATAAGATTTAGTTATTTTAGTACTACAAGTTTAAAATATTTTATTTTTTATTTTTTCAAGCAACGAAAATGTCTATTATTAATTTAGTTAATTATAATAACCCTGATTTAATATCAAGCTAGTGTTATTTTCAATTAGATTTTATTTTTATAATTTTTGTGTTGTCACTTTTATTTTTGTCTAGTGTTTTTTTTTTTTATTAATTTTAGTAAAAATAAGACTTTTTTAAAAAATTATTTCAAGCAACGAAAATGTCTATTATTGATTTAGTTAATTATAATAACCCTGATTTAATATCATGCTAGTGTTATTTCAATTAGATTTTATTTTTTATCATTTTTATTTCCATTTTTTTTAGCTAACATTTTATTTTTAAAGTAACAATATTTTTAAGTATATTTATATATATATATATATTAGTTTTAGTTATTTTAGTACTTCAAGTTGAAAATAAGAGTTTTTTTATTTTTATTATTTCAAGCAACGAAAATGTCTATTATTGATTTAGTTAATTATAATAACCCTGATTTAATATCAAGCTAGTGTTATTTTCAATTAGATTTTATTTTTATAATTTTTGTTGTCACTTTTTTTGTCTAGTGTTTTTTTAAATTAATTTTAGTAAAAATAACTTATTTTTTTATTATTATTATTTCAAGCAACGAAAATCTTTTATTGATTTAGTTAATTATAATAACCCTGATTTAATGTCAAGCTAGTGTTATTTTCAATTAGATTTTATTTTTATAATTTGTTGTAATTTTTATTTTTGCCTATAGTGTGTTTTAATGAATTCAAGTTGATAATGAGAGTTTTTCATGTGATTTCATGCGCTGTGGTTTAAAGTGCTTCATCTGTGGTTTTCCTGAGTGTTTTCTCCACCAGCTGAGTTTCTTTCCTTCTACGGCCTCCTGAACTTCTATCTCTACACGCTAGCGTTCGTCTACTCGCCCTCCAGGAACGCTCTGTACGGTGAGTCCACCACCGCTGACCTGTGTTTGTGCAGAGAACTAGCCTTCGTCACGTACATGTGTGTGTGTGTGTGTGTGTGTGCAGACTCACAGCTGAAGGACAACCCTGCCTTCTCCATGCTCAACGACTCGGACGATGACGTCATCTACGGGTACGTTCCCTACATCGCATCATTAATCTGATCCAGGCTGTCTGATCCTGATCTGTGTCTCTGAAGGAGCGATTATGAGGAGATGCCTCTTCAGAACGGCCGCGCCATCAAAGCCAGCGCTAAATACCAGGATGAGAGCGGGAGCGACTGAAAGCGGAGTGACTCCGGATCGCCGGTGTACACTGAGACTAACACCGTGTGTAAATATACAAGCCGGTGTGTTTCTGAAGCCGTCGAGTGTCAACATTACACCTGACCTCAGATCACCGCAGGGGGTCAACGTCGTGTTTCACCTCCAAATCAAATCAATCATGTATATTTGAGATTTATGTATGTTTGTAATAATGAAAATCATCCAGCTTAACACACATAATGTCTTGAAGGAAGGTGTACTTTTACAAGTATAAACAAAAAAAAAATTATAAATATTTTCATACTTTGCAATTTAGGATAAAATGTGCTTAATTTTCATGAAAAAAAGGGTCTCAAAAATAGCCAGTGTTTTATTCTTTAGATTTTTGAGTGAATTTCTAGACAGTGTTTATGTTTTTTCTCATCGATCAGACTCTATTAATAATGTGAGGAATCTGCTTATATGCACATATTTCTATTGATTTGTGGCTGTTTTGCCGAGAATATGAGACGTGTGCTTCTTTACCTTCACTGGATGTCGTTCCAAAAGCCTTGTTTTCTCGCATTCCTGTTTTATGATGTTTTTGTGTATTTAGGGTTATTATTTTGTGGGTCTGAATCACTTCCAGGGTCCCGTTGAGGACAGAAGCGCATGGTTTGTGTTGTAAGCAGTGTTGAGTCTGAACGGTGATGATGATGATGATGATGATAGTGATGATGGTGATGATGATGGTGATGGTGGTGATGATGGTGATGATGATGGTGATGATGGTGGTGATGATGTGGTGTTTGATCGAGTGGTTTATCTGTCTGAGGTGACGCTGGACTTGTCCCAGAAGCACCGTGTACATACAATCATTCCCAAACCCGCTGAGCTCAGTCCAGACGAGGAATAAACTCTTCACACAGTTTTAATGTGAACTGATGTGGTTTTCTTGTATAGTTTGGGTCTAGATGGCGAGTCCGAACACACTGACGATGCAGTACAGGTGTTTGTTTTCCCATCGGACCGAGCAGCTGCCTGCGGAGACGACACACACTTTATTATCCTGAGCTTAAAAACATGCAAATGATCAAATAAACGACAACAGAACTTTTACTGATAATAATAGAACTGTGTAAAGTCCAGAGAGATGAAGAATAAATTCACACAATATTGTACTTTATTAAAAAAAAATCATCATAAACAGTTTTAAGTAAAAAAAATGCTTTTCTTAGAATTTCTTTGCTTTGTTTCCAGTCAAAATATGTAAACATTCTTAAATCAAGATTTATTTTCTACATTAAATACCTTATTTTTAGTTTGTTTCCATGGAGGGGAACAACTAATTTAGTGCTTTTTTGCTAATTATCTGCTAATGGGGTAAGAGATTAAAAATATTATTGTTCTCATCCTACGGCGGACAATTTGACATGTTTTACGTAAAATGCACTTGTTTCACCAACAAGACTAAATGTTATTTTTCATCAATATAAAATGCATCTTAACCAAAGAATTTGTAGATATTTGTGCTTCAAAACAAGACAAAAATCACGAAAAGCATTTTTGCAGCATGAATGATGTATTTAAACATCGCTTACGCTTTAAAAGAAGAGCAAAGACACTCTGGGTTTACTGAATTAAACCTCGTTTCCCAAAAGCATCGTTAGTTCCATTGAACTCTATTGGTAATGACCGTAGTTACACCCCAGGTTAGGTTCACGGAGTATGTTACCACGGTAACCTCTCTTTCTGAATCAGACCCCTGGATGTTTTTAACGGGAACGTCAGCAGAACATGTTTTTGTAAGCTGGGTCAAAGGTGTGTGTAGAACTTTGAATAGAACTGAAGACGGCCCTTACCATCTGTAGTATTGTCCCAGAAACATGAAGAAGCCGACTGCAGTCCTGCACCGTTTTTCTGCATTATTATACATGTGACTGATGGAGAGAACAGAGCAAGTAAGATAATAACCATAACCTTCAGCTCGCTCGCATGTGTTCATCCTCAGTTCATCTGAGTGCCCAGAACGAGAGCTGAGTGTCAGTCATGAGTTTTTCTTCATCAGGTTTGAGAATGTGATGTGTCTCAGCAATGCAAGTGAATGGGTGCCGTCAGAACGAGAGCTGATAATGTGTTCATCTGAGATCAGGATGAGTGTGTTTCTTCATCAGGTTTGGAGAAATGTGTGCTCGGCTAATGCAAGTGAATGGGTGCCGTCAGAACGAGAGCTGATAATGTGCTCATCTTGAGATCAGGATGAGTGTGTTTCTTCATCAGGTTTGTAGAATACATCTCTGCATCAGTGTCTCAGCAATGCAAGTGAATGGGTGCCGTCAGAACGAGAGCTGATAAAACATCACAATAATCCACAGCACTCCGTTAACATCTGGAGAAGACAAAAGATCAAACAAATCCAGCATTTTGTGACTAAAACAGTCCATAATCCATAACTCCAGTGAAAAAGTGCATCTGCTGTTGTCTCTCGCATCAAAATCCAGCCACATATTAGTTTAGAGCTGTTTTTGCATCTGTGCAGATTTCTTTCCTGATTCAGACCAGAACACTTTTTCACTGAGGAAGAGTTATGGATTATGGACTATTTTAATCATAAAATGCTGGATTTGTTTCATCTTTTGTCTTCTCCAGATGTTAACTGATGGACTGGAGTGGTGTGGATTATTGTGATGTTTTTATCAGACTCTCATTCTGACGGCACCCATTCACTTGCATTGCTGAGACACTGATGCAGTGATGCATTTCTACAAACCTGATGAAGAAACAAACTCATCCTGATCTCAAGATGAGCACATTATCAGCTCTCGTTCTGACGGCACCCATTCACTTGCATTGCCGAGACACTGATGCAGTGATGCATTTCTACAAACCTGATGAAGAAACAAACTCATCCTGATCTCAGATGAGCACATTATCAGCTCTCATTCTGACGGCACCCATTCACTTGCATTGCTGAGACACTGATGCAGAGACACATTGATGAAGAAACAAACTCAGATGAACACATGATCATCAGATCTTCATGTTTGTCTGGACCGGTCGAGTACTGAGGATGCTGACCGATGTATTTGAAGGGTTTGTTGAGTTTGCTGAGCTGACTGAGGCACTGCTCCACCACACTGGACATCCACTGGTTCACACGCTTGTGTTCATACGGGTTTCTGCCGATCACTGCTTCCAGAGACTGAAGAAGACTCACACATCAGTCAAAACTAGGCTTGCAAAGGGCCATGGGAAAATGTCTGGTAAATTTCATCTGAGGAACTTTGGAAATATTCCAAGTTTGAAATCTACCGGGAATTAACCCGTTTAATCCCAAATTTTTCCCAGACATGAAAATATCCAAATGATGTATCATTAGTAACCCTTTGAAATAATAATTTTTTGGGGGAAAAGTGTGTGAAAAATTGTTTTATGTTCGTGGGATAATGTGTGTACTGAAATAACATATTTGTGCAGTCATAAAAAAATTGTTATATATCTCAGCCCAGCTATTTTAAACACATTCTAGCGTTACTATTATGCATAAAAAAACCTTATGATATAAAACTGAGATAAAAAACAAAAAAAATAGCTATCACTGCATTTCAAAATTTTTATTTTTTTGTAAAATATAACATCAAATTTTTATATTAATGCTACGAGTATTACAACATCAATATGTACATTTTTTGTAACATTTGAATTTTTAATTTAGTGCAATATTTTGTCATTGCAACATTTTAGTGTAATTTTCACTAATAACTGCATCTGATTTATATTGTATTCATAACTTCACTGTTATCCAGAGGTCACATCATGTTTACTCACTCTATGACCACACTCAACAAAACTGAATATATGTGAATTCATATATTAATACTAGACACCTTAAACATAACGTGTACCAAAAATCTGTATCATATCTTTATGTTAACAGCCTTTAGTTTCAGAGCTTTGATGCAGTTATCATCATCTCAAGATTATGTTCTGGTCATGTGACACACTGTACATATTTAATTGAGACTCTTTATTGTTTCCATATTTGCAGGACGTCACTAAAACATCAGTCAGTAAGGTTTTCAGAGCTTTATAAATGAGCACCTGTGTTACGGTCACTATAGTGAGCGCTGGGGTTAAACGGGTTAATTGGAAATTTATAAAACTGTATCATATACAAACATAAATATAAACACTTAGTTTGATCATAGGCTCACATGCAGGCAAACTAATACAAATTTTAAAAATGACATTTTTGGGGGGAATCTGTGATGTTTTTTTCAAGATTTATTGGTAAAAAAACACTCACACACACTCTCACACACACACACACACTCACTCTCACACACACATCATCACACACACACACTCTCCACTCCACACACACACTCTCTCACTCTCACACACTCTCACTCACTCTCACCACACACACACACACACTCTCTCACACACTCTCTCACTCTCACACACTCCACACACACACTCTCCACTCCACACACTCTCACACACTCACACACACACACTCTCTCACTCTCACACACACTCTCACTCACTCTCACACACACACACACACTCTCTCACACACACTACTCTCTCACACACACTCTCACACACACTCTCCACACACACACACACTCTCTCACTCTCACCACACACACTCTCTCACACACACACACACTCTCTCCACACACATCACTCTCACTCTCACACACCTCTCACACACACACACACTCTCTACACACACACTCTCACTCACTCTCACACTCACACACACACACTCTCTCACTCTACACACACACACCTCTCTACACACACACACTCTCACTCACACACACTCTCTACACTCATCCACACACACTCTCCTCTCACACACACACTCTACTCACACACACTCTCTCTCACACACCACACACTCTCTCACACTCACTCACACACACACTCTCTCACACACACCTCACTCTCACACACACCTCTCTCACACACACACACACTCTCTCACACATCTCTCACTCTCACACACACTCTCTCTCACACACTCTCACACACTCTCACACACACACTCTCTCTCTCACACACACCACACACATCTCTCTCTCACTCTCACACACACTACTCTCACACACTCTCTCACACACACACACACTCTCTCTCACACTCTCTCCACACACAACTCTCTCTCACACACACACTCCACTCACACACTCTCACACACTCTCCACTACACACTCACTACACACACTCTCTCACTCTCACACACCACACACACACTCTCTCTCACACACAACACACACACACACACTCTCTCACTCTCACACACACACACACACACTCTCTCACACACTCTCCACACACACACTCTCTCTCAAACACTCTCACACTCACACACACACTCTCTCTCTCACACCACACACTCTCTCTCTCACACACACACACACTCACACACACTCTCTCTCACACACACCACACCACACTCTCTCACCACACACACTCTCTCCACACACACACACACACTCTCACACACACACACACTCTCTCTCACTCTCACACACTCTCTCTCAAACACTCTCACTCTCACACAACACACACACTACTCACACCTCTCTCTCACACACACAACACCCACTCTCTCACTCTCACACAACACTCTCTCTCACACACTACACACACACCTCTCACTCTCACACACTCCAACACCCTCACTCACACACACACACCTCTCTCTACACACACACACACATCTCTCACAACATCTCACCTCTCCTCTCCACACACACACACACACTCTCTCTACTCTCCACCCACACACACTCATCTCACACACACACACACTCTCCTCTCACTCACTCCTACCACACACACACACTCCTCTCACTCTCACACACACTCACTCTCACTCACACACACACACCCAACACTCTCTCACTCTCTCACAACACACCCACACACACACACTCTCTCACTCTCACACACACACCTCTCTCATCAACACAAACACACACACACACACACTCTCACTCTCTCACACACACACTCTCACTCTCTCACACACACACACACACACACACACACACACACACTACCATTCAAAAGTTTGGGGTCAGTATCTTTTCTCCTTTTTTGAAAGAAATTCATACTTTTATTCAACAAGCATGTGTTAAATTAATAAAAAGTAGTAGCAAAGACTTATATTGTTAGATAACATTTCTATATTGAATAAACGCTATTCATAAGTTTGTATTCATCAATAAATCTTGAAATAACCATCACAGATTCCTCCAAACGTGATTTTTAACATGAGTATTAGTTAGCATGCATGTGAGCCTGTGCTGATCAAATAAACAGCAGAAGAGCCTCAGAAGCGAAGCTAAGAGACGAGCTAACCTCCTTCACGATGCTGCTCACTTCTTCCAGCACGAACAGCGTCTGGAGGAACAGAACACATGTGTTATCTGCTGGAGCTCTGCTTGAAGCAAACATCTTCTCTTTTACTTCTGATTGAGTATATTTCACACATTTGATCGTCTTTAAGCTTAACGTTACCTCTTCAGCGCTCTGCTCGTCGTCCATGGTTCGTTGTTGTTGTTGTTGTTGTTGTTGCTCGGCGGTTGTCATGGAAATGACGCACACGACGTCACGACGTATGATCTGACGCGTGCATTAATAACAGACTCCAATACATTGTGTTTTTATTTAGATATTGTGATATATTCGACCATATTAGTGGCTTATGTTTCCAACTAAAGTGTGATTTATTCCCAGCAAGTTATTTAACTTTCACCAGCAGTGTGTTCTTTGTGTTTTATGCATAGTTTCTCTTTTAAAGTGCTCTTTTTGTAATAATTCTGATAGAATTATTAGATATAAGTCTGTTTTTCCCTTGAACTGCATTCTATCTGTGTTTGATAATATTTTAGGCTAATTTATGAATCTTCCCCATTATATGAATATAATATCTTGATGAAAGCTTATTAAAAATCACCTGAAGTTCAGATATTAGTGTTTTATGTTTGATATGATATCTTAGATCAGAAATAACACTCAAAATATATCAAACAAAGAGAAATATTACTCCAAGATGGAAATCATTGATAACTAATATAAACTGGAGAAAGTTAATATTGATAAAATCCTTCATAAAATCTATTTCTAAATATTCTGATGTTGAAGAAACGTTTTTTGATTATAGTATAACCAACAAATTATGAGTTATTATGCTTCTAGCCTTATAAATATGATCCATACTTATACGTATTATGTATTTATTTCAGAAATATGATATGTAAATCACTAAACACATCTCAGTTATAACATGTTATTAATCTTTTGGATAAGAAATGTATTAATTCTTATCAGAAAGCGTGTTATTAATCATATCAGTTATTATCCAAAATCATAAGTTAATGATAAATCAACCTCCAGTCAAATTAATAACAGCATATATCAATAAACGAACACATGAAATACATGATAAATATCATAAAGCAGCAATCTTTTATAACATATTAAAGAATAACGTTATTTTGCCAGATGCGTTAAACATTGCAGAATTTGATCATAACTCATATCTCTACAAGTCATTTACGAGTTATTTATTAAAGCAAGTATTAAATTGCTCTGTAATATTCCCTTCACTTTAATATATCTAATAAATAAACTCATATGTGAATAATGTTTTACCACACTGTGTCCTGAAGGGTTATCAGTTACATTTATTATTGAAAATATAGAAAACAGACTACCAGTGTGTTCATTTTTGATTTGTATTTACTGATTTTATTCCATTTTATCAGTGACGGTCGATTCTAAGTACTTAAAGATGTATTATTTTGATTTGTTTCCAGTATTTTAATGAGCTGTGTTCTGACCTGAAGCTCAAGAAGAGCTCAAATGTTGGGGTTGAAGACAGAGAAAAAAACTTTTAATTTAATGTACATTAGATTATATTACATGTGCATATCACAGTTATACTAAATTAATATTAGAATTGTAACCAGAAAAAAAAATTCCAAGCCTATCTAAATAACTGGAGTTATTTTTAATTCCATGTAGATCATAAACCACTGAAATCGGCTGATAAATGTAAACGTTATCGTGTTTTTATCCAGAAAAAACGCAGCTCCTCCATTTGCCTTTAAGGCCCAGTATGGCTGCAGCCAGACCCTATTGCGCCTCTGTCGGATGTGGCGCCCTCTAGTGCCGCAGACGCGCTACTGCAGCAACACAATCAGCGTCAGGCACATTACGAGTCACAGACTAATTCAGTTTACACCCGTTACAGCCACTGAAGGACGTGTTATCCATGAATGATTCTCAGTTTCTGCTGCTGAACACTTAGATCTGTGAGCAGCGCGGATCAGAGGGACAGCATCAGCATCAGCATCATCATCCAGCGGAGGACAAAGAGCAAGACACGAAATTGTGTTCAATCAAGCATTAGAATCATTCTGCTGATTCTCACGGTTATCTGGGTGTTTGATTGTCTCAATCTGTTGTTCTATACGAGTTAAAGCCATTATTATCACACTGAATCGACTCTTTAAACTGCTACGTGTCTTTATATAGAACTTCGCTCGGTTTCTGGGGTTTTCAAGTTCCAGATGTGGCTCACCCACGCACTCTTCTTGTGTGCTCAGTCGCATGAGCGATCACAACCAGTTATGCTCATTTCCATGACGACAAGTGACATTCACTCTCAGTTACAGACCAGCTAACGTGACGCTTTCCATGATAGAAACTCAGGTCTGCATGCGACACACGGACGTTTTCAGGTGATTGCTCAGTCTCATCGATCACAGCGGAATTTCAGTCACGATGATGGCTCCACACACACCGGACACTCTTCCAGTGATGCTCAGTCTCCATGACGACACACCGGACACTCTTCCAGTGATGCTCAGTCTCCATGACGACACACCGGACGCTCTTCCAGTGATGCTCAGTCTCCATGACGACACACCGGACGCTCTTCCAGTGATGCTCAGTCTCCATGACGACACACCGGACACTCTTCCAGTGATGCTCAGTCTCCATGACGACACACCGGACACTCTTCCAGTGATGCTCAGTCTCCATGACGACACACCGGACGACTCTTCCAGTGATGCTCAGTCTCCATGACGACACACCGGACGCTCTTCCAGTGATGCTCAGTCTCCATGACGACACACCGGACGCTCTTCCAGTGATGCTCAGTCTCCATGACGACACACCGGACGCTCTTCCAGTGATGCTCAGTCTCCATGACGACACACCGGACACTCTTCCAGTGATGCTCAGTCTCCATGACGACACACCGGACACTCTTCCAGTGATGCTCAGTCTCCATGACGACACACCGGACACTCTTCCAGTGATGCTCAGTCTCCATGACGACACACCGGACACTCTTCCAGTGATGCTCAGTCTCCATGACGACACACCGGACACTCTTCCAGTGATGCTCAGTCTCCATGACGACCAGCGGCAGCATCAGCACCACATCACAACATCACCAGTGTTGGGTGTAACGCATTACAAGTAACGAGAGTTACTAATCAGATTACTTTATTCAAGTAACTAGTAAAGTAACACATTACTTTTTAATTTACAAGATAATATCTGAGTTACTTTTCCCCATTTATTGATTGACAGCTCTTCTGTCCTCATGTTGAGTAAGATGTTATTGTAGTTCTAGAATAAATACAAACATGCATTAATTCATCTCACTTGCAAAAAAACAACAGATTTAGTATTCCTCAAAATGAATAAAAACAGTGAAATGCAACTCAGAATATGACACAAACCTGCTATAATTTAATGTTAAATAACACAAATATCCTTTATGTATTTAATCCCATTTTATTAAGCAATGTCTTTGCTGCTGACCTTCAGTGATCCTATTCAATCATACTAATAAACAAAAATTACTCTAGATAAACATTTGCGCTTTTTTTTATTGCTGAAGTGCATTTCACTTTTGGTGTGAAAGGGCTTTTATGTTTGCCAAAAAATAGAACTTTTTTATATTAAAAACAAAAAGGAAGCCCTGGCCAGATTTAAAAAAGTAACGCAAAAGTAACGCAAAAGTAACGCAACGCATTACTGTGACGAGTGGGGCGGGGCCGAGAGCCGTGGGAACGGAGCGAGGCCGGTGGAGTTAATGATGATGAGCGACACCTGCACCACTCACCGGTCTCGAGTCCCCACGGAGGAGCTCCGGATGGATAAAAGGAGGAGCGACGACAGTGCAAGACGAGAGAGGACCAGGCCTGGACTTTAATTTGTGTTTTGTGTGCGGCAGTCGTCCGTGAGGGGCTGCTGCTTTACTTTTGTGTTTGTTTATTTTTATTAAACTTGTTTAAGTGTTAAAAAAAAAAAATTCCCCGACACACTGCCGCTCGCCTCAACCAGCTGCGAGGCTCTCACTTGCGGTGCCATGCGATGGTACTGGACATCCTTTGGTGGACGGCTCGACGCTCCGCCTCCTGGCGGACGGCGATAGCTCCTCCGGTTTGAGGGCAGCCGGCAGCGAGTCCCCGTTCCCTGCTCCTCCCCCAACATGGCGAACGGCGCCGACTCCTCCGCTCCCTCTCGGACGGCAGCCACCCCTCCTTGACCCCGGAGCACGGCAGCGAGCCTTCCGTCCCACCTGATGCTGGTGCTGATCTTCTATCGCTCCAGCACCACCGTTTAAAGTCCAGGCCTGGTCCTCTCTCGTCTTGCACTGTCGTCGCTCCTCCTTTTATCTTTCCGGGGCTCCTCCGTGGAGACTCGAGACCGGTGAGTGGTGCAGGTGTCGCTCATCATCATTAACTCCACCGGCCTCGCTCCGTTCCCACGGCTCTCACCCCGCCCCACTCGTCACAATTACTTTCCATAAAAAGTAACTAAGTAATGTAATTAGTTACTTTTTTAGGGAGTAATGCAATATTGTAATGCATTACTTTTAAAAGTAACTTTCCCCAACACTGATCATCACATAATAACATTACATCACATCATCATCATCACAGCACATCATCACATAACATCACATCATCACACACATCATATAACATCACATCACATCATAACATCACAGAACATTATCACACCATATCATCATAACATCACATGATCACATAACATCACATCACATCATCATCACATCACAGAACATTATCACATCACACATCAATACCACATCATCATCATCACAGCACATCACCACCATCACATCATCACAGCACATCACACACATCACAGAACATCACATCATCACA